>VDFB02089240.1:40345-123365 GCA_007258455.2 Sequoia sempervirens | reverse complement strand
ATCTTCACCTTAGCTTTTACCTTGCTTACCACCTTACATCCACTTTTACTCACTTCAACTTGGGCGCATATTGGCATGCATGAAGGATGACTCTTGGACTTCCCTGTTTTTGTCTTCACACGCCCTCTTTTGGGCGCATTTGAGCCTAGGAGGAGGATGGGCGCATATAAGAGGGTGAGGATGATTTTAAATTTCCAACGCCTTGCATGTGACTCTTCATCTCCCTTATTTTTGTTTTCACATGGCCCCATTTGGGCACATTTAGGCATGTAAGGAGAACGAGCCTTGTTGACCCTTTGACTCATTTGCTTCATGGGCGCATTTCTCAAGGTGTGAAGGATGAAAATTGATAACACGTCTTCTTCTGTTAACCTTTCAACTTCTCTTTTTTTGTCCTTACATGCCCCCTTTTGGGCGCATTTTGCATAGGGAGAAGGATGAAACTCGTTGACTCCCTTGACTTTCTTTCATTTTGGGCGCATTTTGACCTATGTGCAGGATGGGCGCATTTAGGGGGTGGTGGAGGATGATTTTTTAACTTAGCCATTTTTTAACTTTCATGCTTCAAGGTGGGCGCATTTTGATGGGTGTGCAGGATGAAAAGCTTTGACTTTCTTGACTTTCCTACTGCATGGGCGCATTTGAGCCTAGGAGGAGGACGAAGTTTTATACTTAGAATTTTTTATGCTTTAGAAACTTTTTCAGACACTTGAAGACAAGCTGGGCGCATTATCAAGGTGATGAAGGATAAACTCCAGTCTTAGAAAAAAATTTCATGCTTGGCCTGTGAAGAGGGTGCATTTTGAAGGTGGTGAAGGATAAACTCCAGACTTAGTCATTTTTCCTCGTCCTTGCCAGTTCCTGCACGCCTGCTACTTATAGTAAGCCTCTCAATTTTCACACTTCAGAAGCTCACGCCGATTTGAAATTTTGAACACTGGATCCTCATGACTCCATTAGCCTGTTGACACTATTATTTCGGGTTGGCCTGCTATTTTTAGCCCATTTCTGAAGGTGGTTTGCTATTTATAGCAACCTCTCGTTTCTGGTATCTCCACAACTTTGTTTGATTTGAAATTCGAATGACGTGCTCCTCACCACGGGACCTGTCCGCTGACAATAACGCATGCTACTGATTTGCTATTTTTAGCATGTTTCCAAAATGACTTACTATAAATAGTAAGTGCTCCGTTTGCCTTCAAATTTTACCAACAGATAGCTTGAGAGATGCTGATCGCGGTGGTTTACACCAGTTTTCGAAAATTCTGACTTTTTACCCCTCTTTTCAGGCCCCTAAGCTGGAAACCCTAATTTGTTATGCATGCATATCAAATGGTCTTCGTTTGTTCTCGTTTTTGTTGCATCGCAATCAGCTCGTGATTTTGAAGTGCTAGGAAGCGGTTGCCAGAATGCACCTGCTAAAAATAGTAAATTCTGTAATAAGTGATCATCTCCGTTTGCATGTCACGTCAATGTGTAGGTCTCGAAAAACCCATAAAGAATATGCCGACATGCAAAGAAAACCCTGACATGCAAACCCTAAAAATAGCCTCTGAAGATTGAACTCTAAAAGTTGTCGTCTCGCTTTGCATGTTATATCATCACGAAGGTCTCTTAAAACCCAGAAGGAATCCTCAGACATGCACTGAAAAAGTCGACATATAAACCCTGAAATTTGCTCTAGAAGCTAGACTGCTAAAAATAGTAAGTTGCCCATTTTCGCTCAAATTTTGCACACGAGTAGCTTGATGTGTTCTGAATGCAGTGTGACTGTTAAAACTTCAAAATTGCTGAAAGATTGCCTGTAATTGCACACTTACTAAAAATAGTAAGTTGCCAAAATCTGATGAAATTTCAGTGGAAGCCTACTGGATGCACACTGAACTCAATGTTAGTCCCAAATTTCAATTTATTCACTTCGTTCAACCTCGGATCGACCAAAAGGATGGAAACCCTAATTTTCAGACTTGGCCAAATCTTATGTTTAAGCTCAAATGGCGGGCACGTCCCCAAAAAGGCAGACACCAGAAAAGAGAAGGACAGAGAGAGAGAGACAAAACCAAAGCCAAAAAGACCAGAATGGAGCAAAAATTAGGGGTCCCCATTTTGAATGGGGCGATGTGTGAAAAGGTCACAACAACAAGCAGCCAGAGAGGCTGAGGATGAGTTGCAGTTCTTCCACCTCACATACCACACTGGCAGGCAGGACTTCAATCCTTACAACAAAATCAGAATGGTTCAGAATGTGGAGTACAGGCACAAGGCTCTTATTGAAGATTTTTGGGCTAACACGAAGGATGATGCTGAGATTAGGAAAAGAATGTTTACCAGGCTACCTCTGAAGATGATCAGAGAATGCGAAATTGTTTCGGTTCAAGATCAAGTGAATGAGGACATGAATGTAATGCAGCCAGATTATGATTCAGTAAAGAACACAATAGTCCCACTCCCTGATTGGTCGGAGCCAGAAATTACAAACTTGGATACATTATGCATACTAGTGTTGACATTTACAAGAAATTGGGTGGAGAGGCATGTGAACAAACTTAAGAGCAGGTCAATTTCTCTTACGTACAACTTGATGGGTGATCAGAGGCCGCCAACAGTTAGAAAAAGAAAGCAGGTCACCCCAGCTTCAGAACCACAAAGAGAGGAGTAGGTTCAGCAAGTACCTCAGAGAGTTGAGGAGGCATCATCCACACCATCACGGGCTCGTTCTCCAAGTATACAGGAGGTCTCCTTGTTTTCCAACCAAAGAAATAGATTGAATGAAGAATAGGAGTTACAGGAAGCAAATCAGCCACCCCGAAAGGAGTCAATTGGTCAAAGTATCAATGTGCCTAGAAGAGAGAACCAACAGGAAGAAGAGGAAACAACTACCGATACCTGCTTCCTATAGGAGATTGAGACAGCATTGGAGGAGGAGACTACTGCAGGGCAGGAGGCTCAAGTTGCAGGAGAGGACACCCAGCAGACGGAGGTTGATGAGCCTCATCAGAATGTTGATCAAGAGGAGCAGCCTCTTATTGTTTGTGATTCACAGCAGGCAGTGTCGGATTGGCTGAGGGACATGTTGAGAAAGCATCCAATTGAGGAGACTGACCCAGCAATTGAGATGGAAGAATTCCTCACTAGAATCAGTGCACCGCTAGAGAAGAAGAAGGCCAGAAAATTCTCAAAGATTTCTACGAATGAGGATGGTTCTCGCACACTGCATGTGGTCGTTCCCAGGATTGAGTGTGATCGAGATAACGTTGTTCCGGAAAATTATGTGGTCACCACTATGGAATTAGGCCACCCTACAGGGGCTCAAATAATTGAGGAGTGCGATAGCTCCTATCAGGCTTTGAAGGATAGATTGCTCCGGAAAGAAGGGAAGTACAAAAAGTTGAAGGAGCACAGGACGTTGATTGACTATGTGCAACACTTAGCACATCCTTGTGGACAGGAGAATCCTACAGTTGACCTCCCAGCTAAGCTTCTGAGGGAATCACTTAGTGGGCTTGAAACTTTGAAGAAGATGGCTCGGGAGGCAGATAAGTGGATTGGCAGTGTTCGCACTGAGACAGAGAAATTCATGGAGGATCTCGTTCATGCTTATCGGCAGGCCTCTAGCATTCTGGTACGCATGGACACCGTTGACCAGACCTGGAATGAGACATATTTATCAGACTAAGACTGTTCTGTGTCTAGAGGCTTTGATGCACGTGCCCTTGTAGACTTTGGTGGAGGGAGGCGTGATACAAGAAGGTGACAAATATGACTTCACCAGTTGGTATTCTTTAGTAGTCACAAGCCGAGGTTTCTTTGATGCAGCACAGGCAGATTCAGCTCGAGTTAGAAAAGCTATGGGAAATATTCTGGATGGAGTCCTGAACACACTCGAATCTATATTTGCTAGAAGATTGACTCCAGAGGAGATGACTGTTGATGCCCTAAGGAACAGATTGGGGCCTTTCTTTTCAAAGGTGAAGTCATTTGTTCAGGATGATTTTGAAAATATGTCAACCTTCTCTAGCCTGATTCAGAGCACTCAAGATGCCTTAGTCGCTTGGAGAAAATCTTGTACTCGGCATGGGAAAACAGTCGTAGTCCTTGAATTTCAGCTCAACCACATTCCACCTATTTCAATTCAGGAGGTTGAAGCAATGTTGACCAGGTTCGTCGAATTCGCAGTCAAAGAGGAGAATGGAAACACCTTGTTGGATGATGACCTTCTAGAAGATGATGGTGGACATTAATTGCTCATTTTGAGGTCTCATTTGTGCCCAAACCATGAAGGGAGATGTTGGAAGAAACGGCTAAGTGTTGAAATTTCTCCACAAAGATATAATATGCGCCCTGTTGATGTGATTTTTGTGACTGCACCAATCAGCAAAACAAAGTAATCTGAAGGCTACTCCATTCTCTCTTGATCAAAGAATTCCGTGCGCTCAAATTGCAAGAAAGATTGCACGTTCAACTCCAAGGTTCCGAAATGCTTTGGAATACCCTCAGTAGGTTCATTGTGATATGCTGTTTACACGAGGGGACTTACACAATTGTTCATAAGACTTGCAGCTAACAACGAATGGATGATTGGAAGGGAATTTTGTGCGAATGATTTGGCGTTGAGGTATGAATTTTCCTAAAACTAACAAGAAAAATACGGAATTGAATGGCTGCAGGGATTAGAAGCTATATTTTCTATCCAAAGGCGGGACGTGGGATCAATTTCAGCAAACTTCAACCAAACTCTACTCCACCTCACGTTGGACAGCTTACACAAAGTTGGTGCAATCTTCAAGGGGATAGCAAGAAATTTTCAACTCACAATCTAGCATCAAGACACTGTCAAGACAACGCATACCAAGACACGAATTATAACTGAAGTTAGTCTTATAAAATGCTCCAGTTGACCACACAAGGCAAACTTGTCGTCAGCAAGCCACTAGTGGTATGGACTAGAATGAAGTTGCCTCGATTAACACCACAAATCCACAGCTAAAATCTACTTGCATGAAATGAAAATTACGCTACTTTACGCTACTTGAAGTAGAAAGGATGAAGAAACCTCGCTAGCTATCCATAACAAAGACGAATTTCACTATCAATGAAAGATCTTTTATTATGAAAGTTTTACACAACAATCTCTTACAAAAATTTTCAAAGGAAAACTTTCCTTCTCCTCCAAACTATGCTATGCTAAGCTACACAACTATACTATCAATCTCTTTGCTCTAGTCTGATCCAATTTCTACTTCTAATTCTAATGATTACAAATGAGGGGGGATGCCCCTTTTATAGATAGCCCAGTCCAACGGACGGCTCAGATTACAATCGGTTGGATGGCTCAAATTGTGCCACCTCAGCCCTAAACAAGATTTACCCTAAAAACCGCCACCAAGAGGAGTGGGGTAATAAATGAGCAATTAATGTCCATCATCTTCCAGAAGATTCTTGTTCATAGACGCGTTCACACTGCTTCAACTTCTTGGACTAGTATGGCAGGCACGTTCTCGATCTGACTTCAAGGTGGCAACCTCCTTTGCTTGATGATGATTTGTCGTTTTTTTCAACTCCAAAGTGCTTGAGGACGACCTTCTTCTCTCCATCCTGAGCTTTGAAAACATTTCTTCTTTGTCACTTGAGCTGAGCACAAACTAAGTCCCAACACTTAGCCATTTTCTCCAAGTATTCGCCTCATCTCCCCAATTCATCACCGTTTGGTCTCAACGTTCCTCCTCCAAAACAAGCAAGGAGAAGAGCATCAGAACACTTCATACTATAAATTCACTTTACTTACCTGATTTTCATGCCCCAATCTTTGAGGTTTGAGTGATCTCTTCATCTGATAGGGTTCATCATTTTCCTCCAGCACAACTTTTGCATTTAAATTCCTCTTGCCTTAGAATATTTCTGCATTATCATACATCCCCCTTAGAGCGCATCTGGAGACTTGATGCTTTCGTTTTCATTTCACCGGCTGAAGTGTTCACTCTAACATTTCATCCAACTTTGGCTCGAGAAAATTGCTTTTATCAGGAACCTGATCAAAAATCATCTAGTCATTCAATTTCAAATTCATCACTTAAGGCATTTTATCTTCAAAACATCATTTATTCCTTGCCTTAGAAAAATTTTAAATTTTCCCCTTAGAAAATTTATCAATCTGGTGCCCATCAAAAATCTTCACCACAGAATCCTTGGCAAGCTGTGGAAGACCTTAAAATCCACTCCTCATCGCAGACGTCCAATACCCAAAAGAAAATTCCCTTCAGAAGGAGTCGAATCCATGGGTCTACAAACGAAGGAGTACATTTAATTTTTTGAATTTCAACCTTAGAAAAAACATTTTTTTATCAAATTTAATCCAATTCTTCACCCCTGGGCGTATTTTCTTGCTTTGTCATGAAAATCTTCATCAACCTCACGTTGTTGACATTTTCTGACACTTAGAAACCTTTTCAACTACTTCCTAGGCTTGGGCGCATTTTCCATGTCTTACTTCAAGTTTCTACACTAAGAAAAAATTTCAAACTTCTTCTTCAACCCCTAGGCACATATGACCCTTCAAGCTTTTAGCTTCCAATACTTAGAAAAATTTTAAACTTTTGATATTACCCCTTTCATGCCAAGCGCATTCAACATGGTGGACATCAAGTTTTAATTCCTTAGAAAATTTCACGTCCACTTCTCTTCAATCTTGGGGCATACCATCCTTTTTACTTTAAATTCCTCGCCTTAGACCAATTCCAAGGCATCTCCAAGTCAAGGCGCAAATGGGGGCAGGAGCTTTCATTTCACCATACTTAGAAATTTTCAAATCACTTCAATCTTTCAAGGGCGTGTTTGGCATGTGCTACTTTTAGTTTCTATGCCTTAGAAAATTTTCTGACCTCAACCTCCAGCTTAGGCGCATATGAGGGGTCATCCTTCAAGTTTTTCATACTTAGAAACTTTCAGCCATCTTCTTCTCTCCTTGGGCGCAAATGACCCTTCAAGCTTTCAATTTTTCACACTTTGAATATTTTGCAAGTGTCCCCCTTTACCTTGGGCGAATTTTGACCTTTAAGCTTCCAATTTTCATAACTTAGAATATTTTTCAAGCCTCTCATCTAGCGGGGCGCATATGGAGTAGGGAGCTTCAAGTTTCAACTACTTAGAATAATTTCTCCATGGCATCTTCATCTTAGGCGCATTTTGCATGTGAGGAAGACTTAACTTCAACGCCTTGGAATCTTCTATTTGTCCTCATCTTGCATGGCGCATCGAAGGGGTCAAGGAGGACAACTTCATGCCTTAGTCATTTTTCTTGCATGTTTGATGATGAGGGCACATTTGGAGGGGTTAGCAGGATAAGATTCATGCCTTAGAAACTTTTTCACTTTCTCCTCTTGACATGGGCGCATTTGGCATGTGGAGGTGGATGAACTTAATACTTAGAAAAAAATTTATATCAACCTTCTTAAAGTGGGCGCATTTGAGGTAGTGAGCACGATGAAATCAACACTTAGAATCTTTTTTATCAACTGCCAACTTGATGAGGGCGCATTTTGAGGGTCTTGCAAGACGAACTCAGTGCCTTGGAAATTTTCTCAGCCTGGCTTGAAGATGGGCGCAATTTCAAGGTGGAGGAGGATTTTGTTGAGACTTAAACTTTTTCAACCCTCTGCCAGTCATCTTGGGTGCATTGAGGAGGTCAAGGTCGAAAAGCTTCAAACTTAGTCATTTTTCCAACTGCCTGCTCGTGCTTTAATACTTACTATAAATAGTAAGTCTTTTGATTTCCACATCTCTGAAGCTCGGATCGATTCGAAATTTTAACCACAGGTTCCTCATGACCTAGTTAGCCTGTTCACACTGCCATCTCGAGCCGACCCGCTATTTTTAGCCAGTGTTTGAAAGTGGTTTACTATTTATAGCAACTACCTGTTTCTGAAACTTCCACACCTCCGTTTGACTTGAAATTTGAATGACGTGCTCCTCATTGGATGACTTGCCCGTTCACACTGGCGCCTGACGTTGATTTACTATTTTTAGCCAGTTTCTGTAACGCCTTACTATAAATAGTAAGTGCTCCGATTGCCTTCAAATTTTACTATTGGATAGCTTGAAAGAAGCTAATCGTAGTGGGATACACCGGCTTTCGAAAATTCTGACATTTTACCCCTCATTTTGGGTCCCGAAGCCGGAAACCCTAATTTGACTTGCATGTCTATCAAATGACCTCCGTTTGACCTCATTTATGTTGCACTTCGCCCTGTTTGTGGGTCTGATGCGTTGGGCAGCTGCCGGAATGCACCTGCTAAAAATAGTAAGTCTTTGAAAACTGGTCATCTCGCTTTGCATGTCACACCACTGCGAAGCCCTCGAAAAACCCACAAGGAATCAGCCGACATACGCTAAAAACTCTGACATGCAAACCCTAAAAATAGCCTCTGAAGACGACTCCTGAAAAAGTGTTGATCCTGGTTTGCATGTTACACCACTCCAAAGCCCTCGAAAAACCCACAAGGAATATGCTGACATGCACTGAAAACTTCAACATGCAAACCCTAAAAATAGCCTTCGAAGGCTGAATACTGAAAGTCATCATCCCAATTTGCATGTTATATAAACGCGTAGGTTTCAGAAAACCCAGAAAGAATCTCCAGACATGCATTGAAGAACTTTGCATATAAACCCTAAAATCTACTCCCGAAGCTAAACTTGCTAAAAATAGTAAGTTGTCCGTTCTGGCTCAAAATTTGTAGACGAGCAGCTTGACACGTTCTGGATGAAGTGTGACTGAGAGAACTTCAGAAATGTTGAAAGAACGCCCTGAAATGAACACTTACTAAAAATAGTAAGTCGTCGGATTTTCATGAAATTTAGCTGGGAACCTGTTGGAAGCATACTGACTCCAATGCCAAACTCAGATCCCAACTTATTCAATCCATTTGACTTCAAATTGATAAGAAAATTGAAAACCCTAATTTTATAGACTTAGCCAAAATCTCACGTTTAAGCTCAAAGGCAAGCACACCCCGGAAAGACAGTCAACAGAAAGAGAGACAAAGAGAGAGAGAGACAAAACCAAAGCCAAAAGACAAGGAACGGAGCAAAAATTAGGGGCCCCATTTTGAATGGGGTGATGTGTGAAAAGGTCACAACATGCCCAACTTAGGAAGGCAAGTGGCAAGGAAGAAATGGTCGAGTTAGGACAAGAAAATCCTTCAAGAACAGGAATTGAGGAAAAGATGAAGGCCCAAGCGTTAAAGATCATATTCAAACACTAAAATGTTCTCAAGGCTAAGGAGGGGGAATGAACAAAAACTCCAGTATTAAAGAGTGACAGCGGAATGGATTGAAGAACAAAGTAGAGGAATTCTTCTCAAGTGTGAAGTCCTTCAATGACCCAGAAAATGTTCTCCAGCATACTTCGCACAACCCAAGATGCAGTGGCAGCAAGGAGGAAAATCACCATCAAACAAGAGAAAGAAGTAGCTGTCTTGGAAGTTTAGATTGAGAACATGTCTTCCATATCCGTTCAAGAAGTAGAGGCTGAGATGATCCAATTGATCGAGTTTGCAGTCAAAGAGAAGGACAATGGGAATGCGTTTCTGGATGAGAATCTTCTTGCGGATAGTGGGCATTAAATACTCATTGTGGTCAAAGAGAGAGAGTGGACATTTTGTGCTCATTTATTATCCCACTCCACTTTGTGACCATTTTTATGGAAAATCTTAACTAGGGCTTATGTGGCTCAATCTGAGCCCTTCATTGTAATTGAATCTGAGCCGTCCATTGGAATTGGCCAACTATAAAAGGGGAATCCCCCCTCATTTGTATCATATAGAATAGAGAGAATAGCATAGAGAGGAGATAGAGCATAGAGAGACAGATAGCATAGATTGATAGATTGATAGGAAGAGGAAGGAAAGTTTTCCAATTGAATGCTTTGTAAGAGATTGTTGTGAACACTCCTATAATAAAAAGAGTTATCATTGCTCGTGGTTTCATCTTTTATTGTGGGTAGCTAGCAAGATTTCTTCATCCTTCCAATTCACATAGAATCTTAAGTAGAGTTTAGAGTAGAATAAATTCCATTTCATGCACGTAGATAGTTGTGGAATGTGGTGGTTGAATTAAGCAAGCTTCATTAATCCATACCACTAGCAAGCTCACTGATGGTGGGTTCGCCTTGTGTGGTCAACTGGAATATTTTGGACTTAACTTCGATTATGATTTATATGTTGGTATGCATCGTTGTGATGGTATCTTCATGTTAAGTTGTGATCTATATACCTCTAGCTACTCCTTTGAAGATTGCATCAGTTCTGTGGAAGTTGTCCAAGGTGCGGCAAAGCAGAGCTTGGTTGAAGTTTGTGAAATTTGATCTCCACGTCCCATGTTTAGAATAGATCATAGCATTTTTTTTAATCCCTGCAGCCATTCAAATTCCGCACTTTCTGGTTAGTCTAGGAAACTTGAACTTCACTGATAAATCTTCTGAATCTTCGAAAACCCCTTTCTCTGGAGTAAAAAATTGCGTAAGTCCCCTTGAAATACCAACAAATCACATCGAGCTAACTGAGTCTGTATCCACTGCATAAAGGAACCTTGGAGTTAAATGCATGATCTTTCTCGCAATCTTAGCATGCAAGATATTTTGATCAAGAGAGGATAGAGTGACCATTGGGAACTTTATTCTGTGTTGGTGCGGTCATAAAACACCCGTCAACAAGTCCCAGGATAGTTCTTTGGATGTACATGCATCTATCCCAGAAGAGGAAATGAGCGATGAGGATGTCAAATCAGCAGCCTCTAACCTCTCATTTGAGTCATCCTATGAGGATCATAACACCAGTACTTTTGATGAGGATGTGTGCAATATTGATAGTACACATGATGCTTTTCAATCAGTTAATGATGGTGATTCAACATCCTATCACAGTGCTGATTTCAAATCAGAAAATTTGTATAGGAATGACAGGTTTCAAGGGTCCCATCATTTATTAGGTTAATTGAAGGTGAATGAAGGCATGATTGCGACAGCCATAGAATACTTTGATGTTGTTCAGCAGTTAATGGCAACCTGTTGTTGGAGGACTCCAGAAACACATGAGCACTTTGATAGTGAACTTTCGCTTGTAGAGTTTCAAGCACTTAGAGAAGCGTTGGGGGTAATGAAAAAAAATTGCCTACAACTACAATCAGACAAAGATCATCTTCTCATGGATGAGGGGATCTATTATGATGCACTAAAAGGGAAAGAGGAGGAGGTTGATGAGCTCACCCATGAGCTTGAGGTCACCATGGACTCCTTCAAGAGCACTCAAATGGCCCTTCAAGAGTCAGAGTCTCATATTGATGAGATTACCGTGGAGTTGAGCTCGGTGCAATCTTCATCACCTACAACTACAATTCAGCTATCTATGGCAGCCATTTGTGATGAGCATACATCCACGGATTGTGGGAATGTGCATATTGAGGATGTGGAAACATCCATTTCATTTACAGGTGCAGGTGACACCGATGGGATGAGTGCATTGGATGAGCATTATAGGGAACAGTACATTGCAGCGGGTGTTCCTGAAGATGAACCCATTTCAAGTGATGAGAGTGATGAGGAGTGTGTTCCCCATGACTATGCCAGTCAACCATTGATGCAAGTAGGTGCATTCTATCTTGACTGAATAGTAAGGAGTGCTCATCACTTCACCTTTAGTCCACACAGAGATGATTTGTTGATGTGTAGGTGTGGGTTGGCTCGAGATTCATATCATCCATTGTGGGATGAAGTATTACCATCTACAGGAGATGGAACCAGAGACTGCAGGTATCCAACTGCTATTTTCAAATGGTTGCTTACAGGGTTAGGAATCAATTTCTCGTCATGCAAATGCGACCATGGCGGAGCTTGCAACTTCCTTGTTTCAAAAATTTCCATTGGAGGCGTGGTTACAAGGAAGTTGTGGTGTTAGTGAGCATGATGACTTGGTTAGTTCGTTCCGCAGTAATGGAGTTCTACTCCATAAGTTGGCAAGAAAGGGTTGTTCGATTACATGGGACCAGGAATTCTTTCATAATCCTTGGAGGACAGCAATTGTACATGAGTCTGGAGGAGAATTATATCATTTCCTCGTCATGGAAGAGCAGCAGAGGGATGATACTCCATCATCCTACGAACTGCTTGGTATCTTTTACATCCCCGTAGGTCGGTCTTGCAATCTTGAGGGTGTTGTTGTGTTCCATATCAGCAACCTAAGGGGAGCAATTACACATCTTTCAACGCCAATGAGGGGTAGTCATCATATCCATAGGAGGTTTGCAGAGGATGGAGAGAGGTGTTGTGATACAAACACTTTGAGATAACTTTTATCTCCTCATTATCGATGGATGTGAGATTCTGTTGTGTTGGGATCCAGGTGGTGACAGGTTTGGCACGTTAGTGAAGTTGGATCCTAGTGAGTTCCTTCACCTCTCTCAGCATGGTGAAGGTTATGTCAGGGTAGCGCAGTGGAAGTCAACGGGTAATGTGTATGGCGGACTTCCATTCTGGTTATGGGATCTAGGGATTTCTATATCTAGTAGATTGCTCTACATCGGGTTAGTTGTTTACAGTGGTGTTGAGTACCGTTGGGAATTCTACAGATTGATTTCGGATCACGCCATGCAGACAACAAGCCAAGGCATTCGGTTAAGATTGCTTGAGGTCAAGCAATTTTGGGAAGGACGGACTGTAATGTCCCATTTTTAGCCAATGTCAGAGTTTGGTGGATTAGCCTATCATCAGGTCCTCGTAGGCTAATGTTGGTGTTTAGAGGGCCTTTGGTGGGAGTTTATGGGTTCTTCAAATGGCAGTTTATGGTGTTTTCTTCTCTAGTACTTGGGCATATTCAGGTTTAGCTTTCTTGAGGTGTTTCAGGCTCCGCTTGTACACACTTACTATTTTTAGTAAGTCACTTAGACATTGGGGGTCAACCTTACTATTTATAGTAAGGCATCCAGATGAGCAGTATGAGCCGCGGGTAACCTCGTGGTGTTGGCAGAATCAGTTAGTGATGAATATTTATGGAGCTATGATTAATTGATTATTATTAAAGTGAGGACTTTAATAATAATTAAATATAAATTGCATTAATGAATTGGCCTTTATAATATATGGTTTTTTATAATCATGAGGTCAATATTTGAAAAAAACATTTATGAGGGGTGCCACACTTAAGAGGTTTATTATATTATTTTATTGGAGGATATCATTAATGGTGCATTATGACCTTATAATAAATGATTTATTGTTATAACATAAGGTCAATCATTCAAGTCATTAAAGGAGGTGCTCCCATGAAGATTATTTTATTAAAGCATCAAAAGAAAATGTTTTAAATATCAAAATGTATTTAAAATCAAGAGAAGTCGTCGGGTTTTGTGAGGAAGTATAAAAGTTTTGAAAAAAGCTCATTTTTCATTCATTCAACAATTTGCAAAATTGAAGAGTTTTGGTAGTGGGAAGAAAACAAGGGTTTTCAACTGCAAATTGATCTTGTAAAACGTAGCTCTCTAAGATTGTGCATTCTACAGGTGTGAAATACCACCCAAGGTTTGCATCTTCAGGTGGCTTCAATCAGGAGTAACAATTGTGCTTACAAGAGTTGATTTACAGGGGTTTATTCAGAAGATTGTGTGCAGATCAGAATTTCATTCAAGCTTATTATTGTTGATTGACATCTCATTGCTGATTGCACTCCTTTCAAAGCCACGTGGGTTTCTCAAGGCCATATTGTTCTTCATTGCTGGGCCATACTTCCTCTAAAGGTTGGCGTGTGAGTTTAAGGCTGAAAGGCCTAAGGTTTCAGCATTCCTCCACTCTCATCAAGGGCGGCTAGGACATTGATGACAATCTGCAGCAAATAGGGGATGGAGAAACTAGTATTTTGAGCTAGGTGTCCAAGAATAAGGGTTTCCTGGTTGCTGATCAAATTATATCAGATTTCCAGAATATGTACTTTGGCTTCCAGGTATGATTTATATTGTATATGCAAAAGAATAATAAATCTGATTTGAAAGTTATTGTATTTTCCTTCAGTATTTTTCTTTGCACTTGTTTAGCATTTTATGGCATATCCTGGCAAACTTAATTAAAACTTCAAAATCACAAAAAAATTATAAACCAAGAAAGCAATCAAACAAGCATTTTTCCAAAATTAAATATCCTACCAGGGGTGGGATATTACACCAATAACTTTTAAGGGAGGGTACAAATGATTATAAGCCTCTACTATACAATTTCGATTTACTTAAAGAACAACTCTAACTTAACCGATTAACACTAGTCCTGCTTATTGGACACTTATTTATTAATAGGAATGGATATTATGTCAATAATAATGATGCCACATTTCTGATATGAATTCTGGAATTCTGTTTGAAATGATGAAGTCTGAATTGATTATTAGTTCAAGAATGGAAAATTGACAAGAAGATATTGTTGGCAATTTGATTGTCATTGATGTCAAAAGGAGATCTGTGTAATATCAGATGAGAAGATTGTTGATTGATGTCAAAAGGGCATCATTAATGCAAGTCTTGAAGAGTTGCAGAAGTTCGGGCATCGGGCCTCAGACATACCTTATATCACTTGCTAGAGAAGGAAAGAGTTAGTCCTTTTATGCCAAGTCTGATCGGGCTTCGGACTTTGGGTTTGAGGCTTACCATATACTGCAAGTGATTGGACATCGGGCTTCGGTTGTACCTTTTACCGAATAATACTTTCTATTTATGATTTAAGCCATCTGAACAATTTTAATGTTATTTCTGATATGCATTTTAAACACAAAACTAATGATATGTGAAAGGATGTAAACTCTTTGCTACATGAATCCAAAGCCCAAATGCTTAGTTTTCTAGCTTTCATAGGACAAGATCTTCTGTGGATCTTCAGTGTTATTTTAATGCTCAGACAAAGTAAAATTCATGCTTCTTGGCGTAATAGCAGATGGATTGTGCAGTAGAAAACTCATTTGTGCTTCAAATCAGAGATTATTGAGAAACTAGAGAAAAAATGAACCAAACAGTTTCCAATTCTTATAAAACCAATCTGGCCTGTATAAAACAGACTGAAAATGAAGTAAAATGAGGAAAGAAAAATCAAAAGAATTTTACTAACCAACTAGAAACTTTCTTCTTGAAATAAAAGGGAGCAGATATGAGAGACTAAAACTACACAGCTCATATGATACTCACCAATGTTTGCAGAATTTTATGAGGCATATCTGATGAAATTTCTAATGCTGTTTCAATTGATGTAGAGGGAGTTGCAAGAACTGGAAGCATGCAGTGAGAATTTTGGACCTGAGTTAAAAGGACAAAAGCAGAATCAGAGGCCAATCAGTAAGAAGCAAAAATCAAGGGAATGGTTCAACAATATAAAAAACATCTACCAAGACACTTGGGATCTGTGATTAATATCATATATTTGTACAAGAAATTCAAATACAAAGGGAAATCGAAAAAGGATCTTCAATTTTCCATAAGAAAGTTACATATAAAGAACTGGAGAATCTATCAACCCAGAATTACCATTAGTGAGATACAACTTTGCAATAAAAAAAAGAACAGTAAAACTTCAATAGGTGTAAATCGAATAGCATGCAGGAATTAGGAATCCTGTTACATTTAGATGGAAAAATAATAGCCAAATCAGGTTTGTAACTTGCTGATGGATTCATTATAAACGATCCAACAGAAGTGGCCTCACTACTTATCCAGATTAATTAGATGGGGAAACAAAAATGCATGTGCTTCTAGAAAGCAGCTTTAAAATGGATAGGCATAAAAAAATAGTCATGGCAGTGCAGGCTTGAACTATATTCGTTTACATTTTTCCTTATTTTCCATCAACTATTTTATAAAACTCATAAAGATATCAAGATTATGTGTGGAAGAGGATACACAACCTGAAAATATTATAGCAAAAGGTAACTAAAGAAATAACAAGACACTACCTGACAAGATTGCAGAAAACTATCTTCAGGTATTGCACCAAAGCAGGCAATCCTTCTATCCTCAAACAGGTTCTGTAAAGAATTGTTATTTTTAGTTAGCCCTGGTACATTGTATGCCAGGGCTCCCATGACATCAACATGGTTATGTTTAAAAGCCAGCTCATTGACTTTGATATTATCTAGTAATGTTTGTTTCCAATCAGATTTTTCCAATTCAACACTTCCGTCACTGAGCTTTAAGGACCTTTTAGCATTTGCAACCAGTAGTGAAGCAGTATTCAACGTATATGCAATATCTACATTCAGATTTAAAGCACCATCTTCAGAACCTTTTAAGTTTGTCCCTTCCAGTACAACAAAATCATGATTCTCTCTGAAAACCATGTATGCTGCAATATGAATGACAAAATTATCAGCAAGGTAACCCCGAATTTTGTATCTAATGTCAACTTACACTAGAAACTAAATCACAAACAATCAACAGCCTGAGTCCTGTCAAATATTTAATCAGTCTTTCTTTTACAGATTTATATTAACTACCGCATAGAGCAACTGGTCTTCAAAAAATGCAGTACTGTTACAGCCCATGTACAATAGGTAGCAGGAACCACTGGCAATGTAGATTGCAATGAAGAATTTCCCAACAAACTATAACAATAAGGTAAAACCTTCAAAAGTAAGTACAATAACATAACTCAAGCATAATATCAACACTTTTCTCACCACAAATACATCTAAGGGTTGCCCAAAGAACACAAGCATAATCCAAACAGTATTCCACTACATAAAATACAATTACAAGTCTGAAATTTCTTATCAATACAAAACATAGAATGGCAAGATAAATTTGTAACTTACAAATATTTCACCTGCAAAAAAAATCCTAGATCTAGCCTTCCAGCCAAAGATTATGAAGACTAGGATGCACCATAATCTACTACAGTAGAATATTTAAAAACTTTCCAACACTGCACCATATTCAATTTGAATATGTGAGCCCCATGCAAAACCATGAGAAGCCTCAGAATGAACCTAATGCCATTAAGGAAACTCAAGGTGTCTAATATACCAACAAAATCACCATGACAATGGTGACATATGATTGAAAAATGTACTTTGATGGATTCCCAGTGATTACATGAAACTTTGACACCAAAGCAAAGTCCTGGGACAAAACTGAAAATAATAAAATTACTTTCATGATTTGATTCTCAAATCCTAGTTTCAATTTGATCTTATGTCAATCTAGGGTGTAAACTTGTGAAAGACATAGCGGCTGTTTGCTCAAGGGCTAAAGGTAGTAATTTGAGTATAATGAAATGCAGCTTTAGCTTAACAAATAAATTGTGAAAACTAAAATCCTATCGTATGACTTGTCTTCAATCTGCTACAGGAAGAATTCTGCTACAAAAACAGTATGATACAAGAATAGATAATGTTACTAACTTCAAACAAATGGTCATAAAAATGTTCACAGATTATTGTATATATACACATAATATAACACAGAGAACAGGAAATGATCACCAAGCTTCCCAAACAGTGCGCCCTCCTCTCAGTCTGTCAAGTGATTAAATGATTTTCTGCAAACTTCTTTTAGATCCAAACAGATGTATTATATTATACTAGAGAATAATCATACATAATCCCTGTATCATTTGCGTTGTACCAAATCTTAAGAGCAGGGTACTATTGGCCCTCTGTTTTCAAAGATGCATATGAGCATGTCAAAACCTGCCACACCTGTCAAGTTACTGCAACTCGTGAAAAGAATCCTGCTATGCCACTACAACCAATCACGGAAGTGAAACCATTTGCAATGTGGGGACTTGATTTCATTGGCATGATAAATGCACCATCTTCAACACAGCACAGATATATTTTGACTGCAACAGATTATTGCACCAGATGGTCTGAAGCACAGGCGTTGAAGAATTGCACGACAGATGCAGTAATCAAATTCCTATAAGAGCATATCATCACTAGATTCAATTGTCCCAAGGCTTTGGTTTGTGACAACGGCTCCATGTTCACTTCCTTGAAGTTTTCCAACAGGGCATTCGATTATGGGATCACTTTGAAATTTTCTTTGAATTATTACCCCCAGGGTAATGGGCTGGCAGAGTCCACGAATAAGAATTTACTTAATGTAATCAAGAAGTTGTTGGATCAAAATCCGAGAGATTGGCATTCCCAACTTAGGTTTGTTTATGGGCAGACAGGACAAGAGCCAAGAAGTCGTTGGGAACCTCTCCTTATCACTTAGTCTATGGGCAAGACCCCGTCTTTCCCATTCAATTGAGGATTCCAACACTAAGATTCATGCAAGAATACCTGGACCCGGATGATAGAGTCCAAATCTGTCTTTTGCAGTTATTGTTACTAGAAGAACAGAGAGATCAAGCTCTTGAAAATTTTGCAAAACACCAAGGGGTTATCAAACGATGGTTTGATAGACATGCAACAACAAAGTCATTAAGAATCTCCGACCTAGTCCTATATTGGGACAAAGCTCATGAACAGAGAGGGGATCACGATAAGTTTGATAACTTATGGAAAGGACCATATCAAATTGCTGAGATATTGGGGGAGAACGCATTCAGATTGAAAACTTTGATAGGGGAAGACATCCCACTGCCCATTAACGGGCAATTTCTCAAACACTATTTCCAACCCTGAGTTCCTTGATGGAACTTTCTTGTACATAGTTAGAGTAGCTGCTTTTTGTTTTGTCTTGTTTTCCTTAGATTAGTCGTTTTTGCTTTCCTTAGTGTAGTTGTCTTTGTTTTCTTAGGATTAGTTTGCTTTCTTTAGATTAGTTTGCTTTCGTCTTTGGTTAGTTTTTGAATAAGGAGGGTTTCCCATTTTGTGAGAAGGGTGATGTTGCTTACACGCACACTCTGGCCTGGCCTCCCTAAGGTATGTTATAAATAGTCCTCAGGAAAATATTTGTGGAAAATCTTTGAATCCTAGATTAATTGTTTTTAAAGTATCTTGAGGTTAAGGTTAGTACTTGACTGGAAAGGAAATAATCTATTGTATCTTGACACCGAGTCTTACAGTTATTATATCATACACACTTAAAGAATTCTTTGAGTCATTATGGTCTCCTAAGCAAAGTTATTGGCTAAACTACAAAGAACAATCAAAAGTCTTACTTCAGCGCCACTACAATGCTCAAACCCAAGTGAGCTTCATTGCTTACAGGCAGAAGTGTGGAAATATGTGAAAAAGAAAGAATATCAAAATGAATCAAAAGAAAAGAATGAAAAATCAAAACACTTGGCTTTTGGGTGTGCAGACATCTCTACAGGTGTACAAAAGAATCCAAAACAAAAGAAAGAAATCACCGGAAGTAGAGCAATCTCCGTGAGATTATAGCAGATAACCTCATTGGGGCTATGGACGCTCGCTGGCAGCGAGGCTCTATCCAAGGATGCTTTTGGAGTTAAGACCAAAAATACGCAAGAAAGCCATGATGGAACCAAAGAGTCATATTAGTCTTAAGAGACGGGAACAAATGCATTTGCACACACTTGTAACTGTAGGATAAAGAGTTTTGATATAGTTTAGGATTTCTCTTCCCTTTCGAGTACTCTTCTTAGTCAAGGGGTAAGTTAGTTAGAATTAATTTAAGATTTTGGGTTTAAAGTGAGTACTATCTTTGGAACGTTCAGGAACATTCCCCACGTGGAGTTGCCAGATGTTGTGACCTTTTCACACATCGCCCCATTGTAAATGGGGACCCCCAGTAGTTTGCTTCTTTTAGGGTTTTGCTTTCACACAACGGTTTCATGGGGTCATCATTTTGAGAGTTTCAAGTCAGTCCTCTAAGAGTCATCCGAGCCAAGTTCAGAATCCAAGCCTGAATCAATGCCTAAACGTCACGGAAATGCTCAGAAGGTCCGGGAGACGAGGATCGTCTGTGCTTTGAGTTAATTCTGACACTTCCTATTTTTTAGGGATTTTTGCTTTTTGCTTTTTTCATTTTTGGCATTTTTGGACCAATCTGGGTTCCCTATTTTTTAGGGATTTTGCTTTTTCTATTTTTAGAAAATCAACCCTAGTCAAGGAGTCAACGTTTCCATTTTTAGAACCAAAAATCAAGCCAAAAAATTGAAAAATCAAGATAAAATCAAAAAATCAAGCAAAAATCAAGAAAAGCATGGAAAAGCAATGAAAAATCTGGAAAAATCAATGCAAAAATCATAAAAAGCAGACCTCCAGAATGAGAAAATCAAGAGGAAAAGGCATGCAAATCCATGGAGAAATTCTCCTAAGTCTAGATCTTCAAGCTCGCCCATGAGAAGAGAATGGCTAAGGCATGGGCAAGTCCGCCATGCCTTGGATGGAAGATGGCAAGGGGTTGAGCAAGTCTGCCCTTCACATGGAAAGACCCTTGGGAAGTCCGCCCCAGCACTTGGAAGAAAATGGCAAGACATTCACAAAGTCCGCCCTTGCTTGGCAAACAGCTTGGCAAGTCTACCCTTGCCATGGAGATAGGAAGATGGAAAGAAAAAAAGACAAAGTTTGCCATCAAGTGGAGATAAATGAGGGACATCCAAGCACACATGAATTCTGCCCTTCACATGGCAAGCCTCATGGAAAGTCTACCCAAACTTTCATAAGGCAATGGCAAGAAATAATCAAAGTCCGCTCACCTCATGGAATAAAAGTTTGCAAGTCCACCTAGCCTTAACAGGAAAATGGATAGAGGTTGATAAAGTCCACCTAGACCATGGCAAGAGGTTGGTGAAGTCCGCCTAGCCTAGAACAAGGGAGAAAATTTGAAAATTTTCCTAAGTATGGATGCCTAGGGAGAGAAATTTCATGATTTTGGCTAAGTGTAGAAGGAAAATGGAAGCATGATGGAAATATTCTAAGGCATGAATTTCTAGAGAGGAAATATCAAGACGTCCAAACACATGGTAAAGTCCAACTTCCACTAGAGAAGGATGTCCAAAGGCTAGTAAAGTCCACCCTAGGCCAAAAGGATGGAAATTTGCCTAAGTGTTGATGAAATTCGCCTAAGGGAGATGGTCAGATGGCATGAAAAATCTGAACGGCAAAGAAATTTGGAAGTTCGCCCTGGCTAAAGATCAAAATGATGTAAATTTAATAAATACTTAGCCATGGGTCAAAATTGAATGGGTTGGAAATAAATTAAAATTTGACATTTTAACACTTTGGATAATTTATTTCCAGCACTTAGGAATATAAAATGCCTTGGACAAAAATCAAATTCACCACAAAGATTCATGGAAGAAAATTCATTACGCCAGAGAAAGGAAAAATAAATAAATTTCGCCATAAATTGAAACTTGGAAAAATCGAATTTAATTTAATTGGACATTTAATATTTTTCCAAAATATTCGAAAATAAAGATAAACATCTAGCAAAAAATCGAATTTTTGAACTTAGAGAAAATCAAAAGGATTTTGCTAAAGATGGCGCCTAGATAAGCTTGCCATGAAGTTTTTTTTCAAAAAGAATAGAAACTTGCCTAATTGAAGGGAAGAAAACAAATCGAAATCGAGAGAAAAAGATGAAGTTGCTGAAACAAATGAACTCTTTAGCATTATAATGAGTTTCAGCAACTCATTTTTCAAAAGCCCAGCTGAAGAGAAGTTAATCTCTCAAAGTTGTAAGAAAAGTGAGGCAAGGTCAATTTTCTCAGTAGGAGTAAATTTTTATGCTGGAGGAAGTAACTTTTGGAGAAATAAAATAATTCTTGGTTGAAAGTCGAACTTCTTAGCAAGTTGGCGCACTTTTTCATTAAATTTTTTATTGAATTCTCAGAAGTTGAATTTTATTCGCAGCCAGAGGATATTCCAGAGGTTTGAAATTGGGTTGGCCAAAATTTAATTCTTCTTTCGTCTTGTTCTATCATTCTGGCTAAGTTCTGGCAAAATTTCAATCAAATTCACCTGCATTTAGCTTGCTTTTTCAGAAATTCAATCTCTTTAATAAGTTGAAAGGGGAATTTTTGAATAAAAGGCACGAAAATAAATTATATTTAAAGTCTTCGTATTAATGTTAATTATTTTTACTACAAGCTAATAACCACACCGGGAGAATCATCAAGGAAAGTGTCGATGAAGTTTGCCAGTAAAGAAGTGTAGCGAAAGTCAAAGATCAATTCTAAATGGAAAAATATTGCAGACACTAATCTTGGACATGTGGACTTCACGGAGTTCAAAAAGACGGTATATGGACACAACGGATTACCGACACAAATTGCCAGACAGATGGTGAGGAATGGCATCTTCCGGGCAGTCGGATTCCCGCCAACAATAGAATGTGTTGAGTTAATGGTGGAGTGCACCATCCATTATGATGCGCAGGAGAGACAAATTGTTGCACCTGACGGGAGGATTCTAGCTCATCTTGGCGAAGTGGCAATCTAGGAGGCATTTGGCATCCCGACACATCATTGGACCGTCTATAAGACCAAGGAAGACACCAAAAGGTTGTATGATGGCCAATCTGAATTGTGTGCCACAAATATTAATAAATCATGGCTGGAGAAACCTAGACCATCTACCAAGAAAATGCCCAAGAAGCTGCATCGGACAAACTTCAAGGAGGATTATGGAGATATCATTCTGATGTTGAACTCGATAGCTGGCAATCCACAAGGCGCATATTTTGAGACGTGGATGTATTATTTTATCAATGAAATTACCTCCAGCATGAAGATGTTCAACTGGTCCGGATGATTGGCGATAGTCTCCACGAGCAGTTAGTCAATCTAGAGAAGACAAAGTCTTTCCACATGAGCTCATACGTCATCTATTTGTTGGCCAGAACGTACAGATACTCAAGACTTATATGCAAAGGCAAAGTAGGAAATGGTGAGAACGAACTCAAGTCCTATGACTATTACCCGCAACTTCAACTCAAGGAGAAATCTCACTTCAGGCAGGCGCACGATGCCTTCCTCATGTACATTACCAGAATACTTCAAGGAGGAACTCACCAGAGGCTGAGTCATGAAGCCAAGAGCTTAATCAGTAGATACGGATCCTGGTTTATCCAATTTCCAAGGTTCACGTATATTAGGATCCAGGGATTCATTGGAAATCCTTAAAGGCTGCCTATCTATCCTACAAATCGGATGATTTTGCTAGAAGTCCTAAGACAGCTAGAGACCTATTAAAGCATCCAGAGGCCAAAGCAGAAGGCGGCTATCACTTACCCATTCTTCATTAGGAATATGTTGGAGTCCTGTCCATCAGCACAAGCAGCCGAAAGCGCCAGGCTGGAAATTCAATGGTATCCATTCACAACTTATCGGTCCACGGCCAATTTTGACCCTCACCATCACATTTGGACCGTGGATAGAAAAAGATATAAACACAGAGTAGACCTGGAGAACTTCTGGGCAAATGTTGCGGACGAGTATGAAGTTAGAAAAAGGTTATGGTCCAAATTGTCGTTGGATTTAATAAGGGCAACTGAACTTTGCCGAGTACCTGATCAAGTGGAAAACGACGGAAAATATGTCCAGTCGTGCTTCGATAAGAGCTAGCCTCTTCCTGCCGTGAAGTGGTCAGATCCCGAGCATTCAAATTTGGCTACGTTGATGAGACCAGTGGTTAAGTATTCTCAGTGGTGGGTCGACCAGCAGGTCCAAGAGTTGAGGCAGAAAAGAATGACGCCCACTTATGACTTGCTGAGTGAGACAGAATCATATTCCTCTAATGTCGGCGCATTCCACAATGATGATTTGGTTGAGATTACTGAGAAGAGGAAAGAATTGGTTGCAAACATAGAGCCTGTTCCAAAGAGACAAAGGGTGGAACCTGTTGATGTGATTTTCGTGACCACACCAACGCAGAATAAAGTTGCCAATGGCTACCCTATTCTCTCTTGATCAAAGTATTCCGCATGCTAAGATTGCAAGAAAGTTCATGCGTTCAACTCCAAGGTTCTTTCAGTGCGAATAGGCTCAGTTGGCTCAATGTGATTTGCTAGTATTTCAAGGGGACTTACGGAATTGTTCAATGGCGGAGAAAGGAATTCAATTTCTCAAAAGATTTTTCTATGAAGTGCGGGTTTCCTATACTAACTTGAAAGTACTGAATTTAAAATGCAGGGTTTTAGAGATTCTAAATCTATTCCAAGGCGTGGGACATGGCGATCAATCTTCACAAGCTTCAACCGAACTTCGCTTTGCCTCGCTTCGGACAGCTTCCACGAAGTCGGTGCAATCTTTAAGGGAGATGACTAAAGATGTTCAAACCACCACTTGACATGAAGATACCATCACAACGACGCATACCATCATCCAAACTATGATTGAAGTTAGGCCCACAACGTTTCCAGTTGACCACACAAGGCGAACTCACCATCAGCGAGCCCACTAGTGGTATGGATAGACGAAGTTTGCTCAAATTGAAGACCACATTCCACAACTAACATCTACTGCTTGCATGAAATTAAACTTATTCTACTTTGAACTATTTTATGTTATCATTTGAATCGGAAGGACGAAGAAACCTTGCTAGCTACTCACAACAAAGACGAAATTCACCATCAATGAAAAACTCTTTTATTGAGAGAGTGTTCACAACAATTTCTTAAAAAGTTTTCAAAGGGAAAACTTTCCCTCTTCTTCAAACTACACTATCAATCTATACTAAGTTACTCCTAAGTTGTCCCTCTACTCTATGTCTACTGTCTAACTTAATTTCTACTTCCAATTCTACTGAGTACAAATGAGGGGGACTCCCCCGTTATATAGCTGGCCAAGTCCAACGGACGCCTCAAATTACAATCGGCTGGATGGCCCAGATTGTGCCACCTCGAGCCTTAAATAAGATTCGCCCTAAAAACCGCCATAATGGAGAGTGGGGCAATAAATGAGCAATTAATGGCCACCATCTTCTAGAAGATTCCAGCCTTGAAATGCGTTCACACTACTCTGTTGTTCGCGTTCAGCCAATTTCGTTGATCGCTTGGAGGAGTGTAAAAGAGTCTCTACGAATTGCCTCCTCAGGTAATAAAATTTGATAGAATCTGGAGTTCAACTGCTCTTGATTTTCTTCTTGATGTTGTTCTTCAACCTTGCTTGAACTTCCACTCTTTTCTCCATCTTGAGTTTTGAAAACGCTCCTTCTTTGTCACTAAGTCTCAACACTTAGCCATTTTTCGCAACTTTCTTCCTTCGAGGAGTATTTGCTTCATCACTCTAAGTCATCACCGCTTGGTCTCGACGTTCCTCCTGCAAAACAAGCAAGGAGAAGATCATTAGAACACTTCATAATATAAATTCACCTTACTTATCTGATTTTCACACTCTAACTTTCAAGCGTTCATCACCCTCGCTAGCCAACTTTTGCCTTCTTCATGATTCTTCATGCCTTAGCCAAATTTTCAACCCATCTTCCTCAAGGGTGTATCATCTTTGAGAAATTCATTTCATTAGCTGGGTTATTGACGATTTTATTCATCTCCGGCTCAAGAAGATTGTCTTTACGAAGAGTTTGAGCAAATTCACCTAGGCCGTTCCTTTCAAATTCATCGTCTAGAGGATTTCACCTTGAAAACACATTTTCTTCACATTTGCCTTAGAAAATTTTAAAATTTCCCTTAGGAAAATTCATCAACTTGGTGCCCATTTGAAATCTTCATCCTGAATGCCGCAGCGAAGCATGGAAGACTTTAAAATCAACTCCTCATCGATAATCTTCAATACCCAGAAGAAAATTTTCCTTAGAACGCGTCAAACTTATGGGTGCACAACGAATGGGTTCATTTGATTTTCTAAATTTTGAACCTTAGAAAAATATTATTCCTCCAATTTAAATTATTTCTTCATCTGTGATCATCTTGTGTTGCTCCGACTTGAAAATTTTTTTATCAATCCTGCATTGCCAGCACCTTCGACTTCATCACTTGAAAATTTATTCGTGCTTTAGGAAAAATTCATCACCTCAAGTTCTAGGCGTATTTTCCTTAGAAAAATTTTAAATCACCTTGAGAAATTTTTGCCTTGGGAAATTTTGTTCAACTTTGATCACCTTGCCTGTGAGAAAAATTATCTTCACTTGGAAAATTTTCATGAAGGCGCCTAGAATATTTTATCTTTCACTCACCACCTTGCATTTTATTCACACTTAAAAGACATTTTTATTTTAAACTCCAACGCCTTAGCAATATTCATCAACTTTACCTTAGGCGTATTTTATGTTTGAAGAGGACACTTTAAATTTCAATGCCTAACACACTTGTATGTCATGAAGAAAATATTTTCCCAACGCCTTGCACATTTTCATCTCCCCCTTAGGCGCATTTCACACTTTGAATGGGGTATTCTTGTTTACTTCTTTGACTTTCTCTTGTTGAAGTGAGGGCGCATTTCACATGCGTGGAAGGATGAAATTCTTACTTAGAATATTTTAGCAATTCCTCCCTAACTTGGGCACATTTCATACTTGAAGGAGGACGCCACCCTTGAATTTGTCATTACATGGCTTTCAACGCCTTTGTCTTCTTCCAATTTTGCATGGATACCTTTGTCCTTTTCCTCCTTGTCTTCATGCACACGCCTTGTCTTTTTGTTCTTTGCATGGACGCCTTTGCATGGAGATGTTTTTGTCTTTATATGCCCTCATTTGGGCGCATTTTGCACCTCATGAAGGATGAAAATCCTTTGACTTGTTGACCTCATGGCGCATTTCAGCTCTTGAGAAGGATGGGCGCATTTGGGGGGTGGTGGAGGATATTCATACTTAGAATTTTTTCTCTTGAAGTCATCCACTTTGAGCTGGGTGCATTTGGAGGGTGGTGGAGGATGAAATTTGTTGACCTCTTTTGACTTTCTCCTTGGGCGCATTTCAGCTTGCTAGAAGAATATCCTCTTTACTTAGAAACTTTTCATAACTTCTCTCCTTCTCCTTGGGCGCATTTTAGCATGGCAGGAGGATGAAATTCGTTGACTCTTTGACTTTTATCACCTCTCCTTGAAGTGGGCGCATTTTGCTATAGGAGCAGGATGAAACATTTGACTTTCTTTGACTTGAGAGGTGGGCGCATTTCAAAGGGGGTGGAGGATGAAGCATCATACTTAGAAAAAAATTTAGCATCTTGCTTGCATGTGAGGGCGCATTTTGCCTAGGCAAGTGGATAAGCATTTCATACTTAGAAAAATTTTATGCCTGGCTTGTGAGGAGGGCGCATTTCATAGAATATTTTCGATCATCTTGAAGGCAAGCATGGCGCATTTGGAGGTGTCTGCTGGATGAAACTCAGACTTAGACATTTTTACCTTCTTCTGCTAGCTTATCCATGCCCTGCTATAAATAGTAAGCCTTTTAATTCTCACACTTCAGAAGCTCAGATCGTTTTGAAATTTTAAACACTATTGCCTCAAGACCTTGTTACCCTATTGACACTGCTATTTTTAGTCGGCCTACTATTTTTAGCCCATTTCTGAAGGTGATTTACTATAAACAGTAGCTGCTTGCTTCTGATAGCTCCACCGCTCCGATTGACCTGAAATTTGAATGACGTGCTCCTCACCACGTGACCTTATTGCTGACATCAACGCATGCAACTGATTTGCTATTTTTAGCCTGTTTCCAAAATGACTTACTATAAATAGTAAGTGTTCCGTTTGACTTCAAATTTTACCAGCAGAAAGCTTGAAGGATGCTGATCGCGATGGTTTACACCGGTTTTCGAAAATTCTAAATTTTTATCCCTCTTTTCAGGCTCCGAAGTTGGAAACCCTAATTTGTTCTGCATGCGTATCAAATGATCTCTGTTTGTCCTCGTTTCTGATGCATTGCGATCAGCTCCTGATTCTGAATTGCTGGGAAGCGACTGCCGGGATGCACCTGCTAAAAATAGTAAGTTCCTTAATAAGTGATTATCTCCGTTTGCATGTCATACCACTGCGTAGGTCTCGAAAAACCCAGAAGGAATCATCCGACATGCAAAAGAAACCCTGACATGCAAACCCTAAAAATAGCCTCGAAAGACTGAATTCTAAAAGTTGTCTCACTTTGCATGTTATACCATCGCGAAGGTCTCAAAAAACCCAGAAGGAATATCCAAACATGCAAAGAAAAACTCTGCATCTGAGCCCTAAAATTTGCTCCGGAAGCTGGACTGCTAAAAATAGAAAGTTGTCTGTTTCAGCTTAAATTTTGCGCACGAGCAGTCTGATGTGCTCTGAATGCAGTGTGACTGTCGGAATCTCAAAAATGCTGACAGATTGCCTGCAATTGCATGCTTACTAAAAATAGTAAGTACCTTAGAATTTGATGAAAACTTGCTGAGAGCCTGCTGGAAGCATACTGACATCAAAGTTAGGCTCTGTTTGCAATTTATTCTCCTTGCTTGACCACAGATTAATAAGGAAGTTCAAAACCCTAATTTCAGACTTGGCCAAATTTCATGTTAAAGCTCACAGATGGGCACATCTTGGAAAGATAGACAAAACGAGAGAGGGACAACAGCAAAAACAAACCAACATCAAACCAAAAGCAAAGCCAAAATTAGGGGGTCCCCATTTGCAATGGGGCGATGTGTGAAAAAGGTCACAACAGAACCATCTCGTTCCGCTACATCTAGAAACATTGATGAACTAGTGGCCACTGCAGACGAATCCTTGGCTGATATGATGATACCTTCTCCAATTCAGGAGAATAACAATGAGTCGATCCAGTTGGATGACGATGAGCCCCCATCTCCTACGAGCACGGAAGTACTTGGTTCAGAAGATGAAATGGACATCCAGAATGATGAATTCCAACAGGGGATTATTTCCGCCCTCAAAGGAGTGTTGGCTATTCCAAGTGCAGAAAATGTTCAGGAGTAAGATAGTATTGAACAACCTACCATTCCAGACTAGTTGAAAGAAAGGATGAAGATTCAAGCACTAGTTGAGATCTAGGAAGAAGATGATACTGTAGATTTCTTGGCAAGGTTGGAACAAGTTGTTGTGAAGAAACCTGCCAAGAAATTTTCCACGATTCAGAGGGACGAGGCCAACGGCCGTTCCATACAGATTGCAGTACCAACAGTTGACAAAGCACAAGATGAAATCACTCTCCAGGAATACGCCATTACCACTAAAGACCTGGGCCCAAAAACAAAAGGCCAGGAAGTTGAAGAATTGGATAACTCAGTCTCAACTATCAAGGCGAGATTGGAAAAGGAAGTGGCGAAAAAGAAAGAGTACAAAATGGAGGTCGAGCGCCTGAAAGAGTATATTCGGCATTTGACCCAATGTAAGAGACCAGGTGTCTCTCAACTCGAACCTCTGACTGAGAATACTAATTTTTTGTTTGTTTTGTATTTTTTTGATTTTTTGGATGGATTTTTGCAATAAATGATAAATTGCGATTTTGCAAGGAAATGCTTGAAAAAATTAAATAAAAATACTAGATGTG
Organism: Sequoia sempervirens; assembly: GCA_007258455.2. Lineage (NCBI taxonomy): Eukaryota > Viridiplantae > Streptophyta > Pinopsida > Cupressales > Cupressaceae > Sequoia > Sequoia sempervirens. The sequence goes on along the minus strand of VDFB02089240.1, from coordinate 93,990 downwards.
TAAATCTACAGAATACAGCTCAAAATCCAATGCTAGATGATTTATTGACCTTCCAGAATAAATACAACTGCTAGTTTCAGACATACAAATAAAAGACCGGCTATTTATTAAAGAACCTGGATAGGTTTGCAATCGCCTATGAGAAAGCCTAGAATGGTACGGCTAAATGAAATAATCAATCCTCTGACCCTGAAATTGATGCTAAAGTTCCAAAAACCCTAGGCACACAAGATCCAATAAGCAGAACTGCAACCTCTGTATGAAGTCACCAAGTTTGACAATCTTCAACTGGTATTTCACAGCCTCAGTATGCCAGATCTTGAAGAGGGAACGTTCTCCAATGTCTGCTAAAACCCTAGGTTCGCAAACCCCAATACTCAGAGAGATAATAAGACAAATTGAATAATCATAACATAAGAGTTCGATTTGTCTTGGCAATGTATATATATATCCTCTCAAAAATTCGGCCCAAGCATTCTTTTAATAATCATTTAAATAAATGATTAAATTCGCCCCTTCTCAACTTCGGAAAAATATTAAATAAATGGCATCCATCTTTTAATGAATAAATAATTATTCATTATAATAAATATTCCTCTTTATTATAAAGTATTAAAAATACTTTATAATATGCCATTAATCATTAATATTTAAATATATTAATAAAGTGACTTTATAACATAAAGTCAAAATATCAATTATTTAATAATTATTAAATGCTCCATTATTTTCCATCTGACCATCATACTGACAAACTGGGTCGACTCTGAGCTAACCAGCTGAACCAGGTGCCCTGCCCAAAATAGTAGCTTCCGCCTGCCTAACTTACTATAAATAGTAAGTAACTGAAAAACCTCTCTGAAAGATTCTACGAAGGACCAACCTGAATCAACTGAAAGAATGATGCCCCTGAACACCGAGTAACTGCCACAAATGATCCTCTACACACCAGTATCAGCCTACAACGATCAGAATGATAGGCTAACCACATATCCAGCTGAACTAACTAGGAAAGGGACATCACACCCAACCACTCAATCAGGGTGATACAGTAGCTCCTCCTCTTCTCAATTCCTCACAGAAGATGGCCAAGGATGTGGAAGAAGGTATGTTCACGGCCAAGGAGGCCAAGGACTGGATGACAAGTAAGGGCATAGAAGCAGCTTCGTTAATGGAGAGATTGACATTTCCTTACGGATAGACTTCCTCTTTCCTTTCCAAATTGGCTGACATGACAGAAGTTTGGGACAACCTCCCGGATATTCAAGAGAGGTGTTGATGTGTTTTTCGTGACCGCACCAACACAGAATAAAGTTTCCCAACAGATACTCTACCCTCTCTTGAACAAAGTATTCATCATGCTAAGATTGCGAGTGAGTTCATGCTTTCAACTCCAAGGTTCCGATAATGCAATAGAATATCCTCAATTGGTTCATTGTGATTTTGTTGGTTTCACGAGGGGACTTACACAATTGTTCGGCAGCTGATAGCAGACAACAGATTAAGGGTTTCACGTGGTTCGAATGATTTGGCAAGTGAGCATAGGTTTCCTAATTCTAACCAGAAATGAATTGAATTTAAAATGAGTGTAGGGGTAAGAAGGTTCTAATCTACTCTAAGGTGTGGGACATGGCGATCAATTCTTGCAGACTTCAACCGAGCTTTTCTTTGCCTCGCTTCGGACAGCTTCCACAAAACTGGTGCAATCTTCAGAGGAGTAACGAAAGGTGTTCAAATTATAACTCAACATGCAAGTACCATCAAGACGATGCATACAAACACGTGAATCACAATCGAAGTTAAGTTTGAAAAGTAATCCAGTTGACCATGCAGGGCGAACCCACCGTCAGCGAGCCCGCTAGTGGTATGGACAAGCGAAGTCTTGTTCAAATCGAGCACCACATCCCACAATTACTAAGTACTTGCATGAAATGAAATCTACTTTACTTTAAGCTACTTCAAGATGCTACGTGAATTGGAAGGATGAAGAAGCCTCGACAACTACTCATAACAAAGAAGAAATCACCATCAATGAAAAATTCTTTTATTATGAAAGCATTCACGACAACTTCTTACAAAGTATTCAAAGGAAAGACTTTCCTTCCTTTTCAATCTAAACTATACTATCAAACTATTCTACTTTCTATTCTATCAATTTATCTCTATTCCTTCTCTGCTATTCTAACTCTAATGAGTACAAATGAGGGGGACTCCCCCTTTTATAGTTGGCCAAGTCCAATGGACGGCTCAGATTACAATCGGCTGGATGGCCCAGATTGTGCCACCTCAGCCCTAAACAAGATTCACCCTAACAACCGCCACAAAGAAGAGTGGGGTAATAAATGAACAATTAATGGCCACCATCTTCTAGAAGATCCCTGTTCTGAAACACGTTCACACTGTTCTTGTTCCTAACTGCAGGCTTGATCAAACAGCTTCAACTTCTGACATGGCAGGCACATTCTCATTTTGAAATTCCAAGACCGCAACCTCATTCTTTTGCTTGATGATGATTTTCCTCTTTAATGTTGTTCTTCAACCTTGAAGTACTTGAGGATCATTTCTAACCTTTGGGTCTTCATCTTGAGCTTTGAAAATATTTCTTCTTTGTTACTTGAGCTGGGCACGTTTTAGCATATGAGGATGAAACAATTTCCAACGCTTTGACCTTTTGACTTGTTTTGTCCTTGCAAGCCTTCACTTGGGTGCATTTCCTATGTCATGAAGGATGGGCGCATTTTGCTTGTGTAGAGGGAGGAATCTTTTTCAACGCCATCTTTGACTTGTCTTTGACTTCTCCTTGAGCTTCTTAACATGGCCGCATTTTGAGGGTGGTGAAGGATGTTTCTCAGACTTGGAAAATCTTATCAACTGCCAGCTAACCTTGGGCGCATCTAAGGGTAGGAGGTGGATATCCTCAGACTTAGGCATTTTCTCCTTGTCTTCACCAGCTTCTCCATGCCTTACTATATATAGTAAGTCTCTTGATTCTCGCATTTTTGAAGCTCAGATCAATTTGAAATTTTAACCACAGGATCTTCATAACCTAATCAGTCTGTTCACACTGCCATCTCTAGCTGGCCTACTATTTATAGCCCATTTCTAAAGGTGGTTTACTATTTATAGTAACTGCCTGTTTCTGAGACCTCCACAACTCCGTTTGATTTGAAATTTGTATGACGTGCTCCTCATCGGGTGACCTGCCCGTTCACACTGGTGCCTACTGTTGGTTTACTATTTTTAGCCAGTTTTTGGAACGCCCTACTATAAATAGTAAGTGCTCCATTTGCCTTCAAATTTTACCGGTGGATAGCTTGAAAGATGCTGATCGCAGTGGGATACACCGGTTTTGGGAAATTCTGACTTTTTACCCCTCTTTTTGGGTCCTGAAGCTGGAAACCCTAATTTGACTTGCATGCATATCAAACGACCTCCGTTTGACCTCGTTTTTGTAGCACTGTGCCCCGTTTGTAGTTCTAATGCGCTGGGAGAGAGCTGTCGGAATGCACCTGTTAAAAATAGTAAGTCACCGAATACTGATCATCCTACTTTGCATGTCACATCATTGCGAAGCTCTCGAAAAATCCATAAGGAATCATCCAACATGCAAAGAAAACCTTGACATGCAAACCCTAAAAATAGCCTCTAAAGGCTGGACTGTGAAAGTCGTTATCTCATTTTACATGTTAACCATCGCGAAGGTCTCTGAAAACCCAGAAAGAAAATGCAGACATCCACTGAAAAGCTCTGCATATAAACCCTGAAATTTGCTTTGGAAGCTGAACTGCTAAAAATAGTAAGTTGTCCGTTCACACTCAAATTTTGCCAGTGAGCAGCTTGACGTGTTCTAGATGCAGTGTAACTGTCGAAACTTCCAAAATGCTGAAGGAATGCTCTGAATTGCACACTTACTAAAATAGTAAGTTGTCGGAATTTGATGAAATTTTGATGAGGGCCTGCTGGAAGCATACTGACATCAATGTTAAGCTCTACTTTTAATTTATTCACTTCATTTGATTTCGGATTGACCAAGAAAGTACAAACCCTAATTCTATGGACTTGGCCAAATTTCACGTTTAAGCTCGATGACGGACACATCCCCAAAGAGGCAGATAGCAGAAAGAGAGAATAGAGAGAAAAACAAAGCCAAAAGATGAGGAAGGAAGCAAAAAATTAGGGGTCCCCATTTTGAATGGGGTGATGTGTGAAAAGGTAAAGTAGTTTAAGATTAGCATTTCCATTTCATGCAAGTAGATAGTAGTTGTGGATTTGTGGCATTGATCAAGGCAACTTCATTTTATTCCATACCACTAGCGGCTTGTTGACGGCAAGCTTGCCTTGCGTGGTCTATTGGAGCATTTCATAAACTTAACTTCAGCTGTAGCTCATGCCTTGGTATGCGTCGTTTTGACGGTATCTCGATGCTAGGTTGTAACTTGAAAATTACTTGCTATCCCTTTGAAGATTGCACCTACTTTGTGTAAGCTGTCTAGCGTGAGGCGAAACAGAGTTTGGTTGAAGCTTGTTGAGATTGATCCCACGTCCCGTCTTAGAATAGAACATAAACTTCTTAGGCCCTTACACTTATTTACATTTTGCACACTCTCGGTTAGTTTTAGGAAAATTCACACCTCAACACCAAATCATACGCACAAAATCCCCTTCAAATCATCAATCTACTGTTAACTGCAAGAATTTTGAACAATTGTGTAAGTCCCCTCGTGAAAACAGCAATTCACAACCAACCAACTGAGGGTATTCCAAAGCATTTCGGAACCTTGGAGTTGAACGTGCGAACTTTCTTGCAATCTTAGTGCACGGAATACTTTGATCAAGAGAGAATGGAGTAGCCTTCGGACAACTTTGTTCTGCTAATTGGTGTGGTCACAAAAAATCACATCAATAGGAAGCCCACTTATCCTTCACATACTCAATTGCAATCAAACCCCTTCAATCATCTATCACCTCACCTAGAGAGCACAAGTAAGGCCTCCTTGAAAGGGCATCGGCAACTATATTTTTCTTACCCTTGACATATGTTATGTCAAAAATATAAGCCTGCAACTTGCTGACCCATTTTTGTTGCCGATCATTTAGATCACGTTGACTTAGGAAATGTTTCAAACTGTTATGATTTGTTTTCACCAAAAATTTGCTACCCACCAAGCACTATCTGAATTTAGCCAAAGCATGCATGATGGCTAACATTTCCTTGTCGTAAATGTTGTAACCTCGCTCAGGACCTCGAAGTTTCCTGCTCTCAAAAGCGATGGGGTGCTTATCTTGCATCAAGACAGCACCAATGCCCTCTCCCGAGGCATCACACTATAGCTCAAACGGCCGTGTAAAATCTAGAATAATGAGAACCGGACACGAGCTCATCAACCGTTTGAATTTCTCAAAGCACTGTTGTGCTCCTGGGTTCCAATCAAAAGCCCCCTTCTTTGTCAAGTTCGTAAGTGGGGCTGCCTGCTGTGAAAAGCCCTTGACAAAGCGGCGGTAGAAACCACATAACCCAAAGAATCCCTTCAGCTGAGTGAGATTCGTCGGCGAAGGCCAATCGACTATAGACTTCACCTTCTCGGGATCCATCTTAACCCCCTCGGCACTGATGATATGTCCTAAGTACAATAACTCCTTCTTGCTGAAATCACATTTTGATTCCCTAGCGAATAAAGATTCACTCTCCAATGTGCCCAACACAAAATCTAAATGTACTAGATGATCAACCCAAGTCTTGCTGAAGACTAGTATATCATCGAAGAAGACGAGGACTGTCTTCCTCAACTGGTCTCTAAAAATATTGTTCATACAAGACTAAAAGGTAGCCAGTGCATTGGTCAGGCTGAAAGGAATAACCTAAAACTCATAGTGACCATAATGGCAACGAAATGTCGTCTTCTCCACATCCTCCTCTCTAACCCGAATCTGATGGTAGCCGGATCGAAGATCAATTTTGGAGAAGAAACAAGCTCTGTGTAACTCATCAATCAACTCATCAATGCGCGGAATTGGGTACCTGTTCTTAATGGTCTTTTTATTCAAGGCTCTGTAGTCAATACACATCCGTTAGGTGCCATCTCTCTTCTTCACTAGGACAACAGAAGATGCAAAGGGACTTTTACTTGGTTTGATGTGACCCATATCCAAAAGTTCCTTTATTGTCTTCTCGATCTCGTCCTTCATCCTCTTAGGATGCCTATAGGGAGTAATGATGACTGGCTTAGCGCCGTCCTCAAGCTCTATAATGTGCTCAGATCCTCTGTCACGTGGTCTCCCATGAGGTAAACTCTCAAACACCTTATTGTGTTTGTCTCTCAATGCTTGTATGTCGGGTGGATACTCATGCTTTTGTTGCTCGACTTGTGATGGCAAAGTATAATACTCTGCCGCCCACTCCACTTGATCATGCCTGATCAATCTCTCCATTCTCCAGAGTGAGATAACTCGAAGACTCCCATCTGACATACCCCTCAAAACATGCCTCTTGCCATTGGCTTCAAATTTCATCTCCATCACCCGCAAGTTAAGGGTAAACTTCCCAATAGCATGAAGCCACTTCATGCCAAGTACAACATCCAACTCTCCCATGCCACCACATAGAAATCTGCCTGGAACTCATAATCGTTCAGCTGCAATGTGAGATTTGGAATCAATCGTTTACAGCTAAGTGTAAACCCATCAGCTACTCTCACTTTGAATCCATCGAACTCTTCAGTCTTGAGTCTGTGCTTTGCTACCAAACCCTCATCTATGAAATTATGAGTAGCTCCAGTATCAAGCAAAGTAATCACGCGTTGCCCACCCAAAACTCCTCTAATCCTGAAGGATCCTTCTCTCTAAATGCTTGAGAGTTAGGTTGTAGGTAGAACGTCTTCCCTTCTTTTTTTTGACACTTCGGAAGCATTATCTTCATCCTTCCCTTCCTCATTAACCTACTATTCTGAATTTTTAGAATCTGATTCGTCTATATAGTAGTATTCTAACTGATTCACTTTTCCCTGAAGAGGACACACATGGCCCTTTTCATACGACCCTTTGCAGGTGGAGCATAATTTTTTTCTTCAAGTCTTGAAGGGTCTCGTCATTGAGTTTTTGGAAAGGTTTTCTTTGCTGGTCAGAAAAAGTGTTTGGTGCTTTATCCTTTGATGACGAAAATGGTTTTTGCAGGAATCTAGTTTTTGGGGCAACGAGCTCCATATCTCTAGCCGCCTTCATAGCATCTTGTAAGGAAGGTGGATCAAAGGCTGTAGAGTAGGGTTGTAGGTAGAACGTCTTCCCTTCTTTTTTTCGACACTTCAGAAGCATTATCTTCATCCTTCCCTTCCTCATTAACCTGCTGTTATGAATTTTCAAAATCTGATTCGTCTGCATAGTAGTATTCTAACTGATTCATTTTTCCCTTAAGAGGACACACATGGCCCTTTTCATACGACCCTTTACAGGTGAAGCATAATTTTTTTCTTCTCAAGTCTTGAAGGGTCTCGTCACTGAGTTTTTGGAAAGGTTTTCTTTGTTGTTCAGTGTTGACGTGGTTTTTGAGACCGCACCAACACAGAATAAAGTTTCCCAACGGATACTCTATCCTCTCTTGAACAAAGTATTCAGCATGCTAAGATTGCGAGTAAGATCATGCTTTCAACTCCAAGGTTCTGAATACTTAGAATACCCTCAGTTGGTTTGATGTGAGTTGTTGTGTTCTTACGAGGGGACTTACACAATTGTTCAGACTTCTTGCAGTTAACAGCCGGTATATGACTTGAAGGGGATTCTTGCGTGTATGATTTGGCAATATAGTTCGTTTTCCTAAAACTAATCAGAAATGTGCGGAAAGTAAAAGAGTATAGGGCCTAAGAAACCTATGCTCTATTCTAAATGCAGGATATGTGGAACTCAGTTTTGGCAGACTTCAACCAAATTTCACCTAGCCTCACGTCGGACAGCTTTAGCGAAATCAGTGCAATCTTCAAAGGGATGGCAAAAGATGTTCAAATCATAATTTAGCATACATACACTGTCAGAACGACGCATATAAGTATACAAATCACAATCGAAGTTAAACTCAAGATAATTTCCAGTCGACCACGCAAGGCAGACTTATCATCAACAAGCCGCTAGTGGTATGGAATGAAAGAAGCTACCTCAACAAAAACACCACACATCAAAGTAAACTACTTGCATGAGATGAAAAGTAAGCTACTTGGATCCGAAAGGAAGCAAAGACCATGCTAGCTATTCATGACAAAGACGAATTCCACCATCAATGAAAAGATCTATTATCATGAAAGTGTTACACAACAATCTCCACAAAAGTTTTCAAAGGGAAAACTTTCTTTCTTCTCCACACTATGCAAAATGTCTACAATGCTCTACTCTCTAGCCTCTAAGCTCTAACTCAATTCTGATTCTAATCTCCTGTTCTAATGTCTAATGAATTACAAATGAGGGGGACTCCCCCTTTATATAGCTAGCCCAGTCCAAAAGACGGCTAGGGTTACAATTAATAGAGTGGCTAGAATTGTGCCACCTCAGCCCTAACCCTAAAAACTGCCAGAATGGGGAGTGGTACATTAAATGAATCAAAGATTCCCACTCACTCCCAAAAATAGTAAAGGCAATAAATGCCCACAATCAGTCTTCTAGAAGATCCTCGTCCAGCAATGCGTTCCCGTTCTCCTTCTCTCTGGCTGCAAACTCAACGAACCTGCTAAGCACAGCCTCAACCTCCTGAACTGAAATGGGTGGAACACAATCTAACCGAAACTCAAGCACCGTGACTGATGTCTCATGCCGTGCACATGACTTCCTCCAAGCAGCTAGGGAATCCTGTGTACTCTGAATCAAACTGGAGAAAGTGGAGGTGTTCTCAAAGTCATCCTGTGTGAAGTTCTTCACCTCCGAGAAGAAAGGTACCAGCCTACCCCTCAAATTATCAACATTAACCTCGTGTGGATTCAGCCGCCTAGCAAATATGGCCTCAAAGGTATTCTGAACTCCATCAATGATATTGGCCATAGCCTTATGTATCTTGGCTGAATCCGCCTGTGCCGCGTCGAAGAAACCACGCCTTGTGATCGCTAAAGAATACCATATGGAAAAGTCGTACCTGTCATTCTCCTGAATGACCCCTCCATCAATCAGCGATCGCAACGGAACATGCCTCAATGCCTCAAGACGCTGGATTACTTTACTCTGATAGATAGAAGCATCTCCCCAAGCATGATCAACTGCCTCCATCCATGCCAAAATACTAGAGGCTTGCTGAAAAGCAGAAGTAAGGTCCTGCATAAACTTCTTTGTCTCAGCACGAACTCCTGTGACCCACTTATCTGCCTCCTGTGCCATCTTTCCTAACTCCATCAAGCCACTGATGGACTCTCTAGGTATCTCTGCTGGAGGCTCTATCACTGGAATATCCTGCCCACGAGAACGACATAATTGTTGCACATATCCAATTAAAGCTTTGTGTTCTCTTTTCAACTTCTTATACTTCTCTTCTTTCTTGAATAACCTATCTTTGAGGGCAAGGTAGGAGTTATCACACTCCTCTACAATCTGCGCACCAGTGGGGCGTCCCAAATCCAAAGTCGTGATCACATAATTCTCAGGCACTGCTTCATTTCGGTCACAATCAACTCATGGCACAACTACATGAAGGTTGCGAGAGCCATCCTCCTCAGTGGATATCTTCGAAAACTTCCTTGCTTTCTTCTTCTGTGGAGGTGCACTAATCCTGTTCAAAAATTCTTCCATCTCAACTGCTGGATCAAGCTCCTCACTGGGGCTTCTTCTCATTCTATCCTTAAGCCAATCAGGCACATCGTACTGTATATCAAAGGGTTGTTGTTCCTATGCCTCTACTTCTCGAACTTGCTCAACCTCTACATCATTCTGGCGAGGCTCATCATCCTCAAGTGGCTGAGTGTCCCCTGAAACTATATCATCATCATCATTCATAGCCGCCTCTAACTCCTGCTGAAACTAAGGGTCAGTAATAGTCCCCTCATCATCCTGCTGATCAACCCTACCAAGTGCATTGACGCTCTAGCCAACCGATTCTCTCCGTGGAGGCTGATTATCTTCTTGCACTACTTGCACCTGATTCAGTGCATTCCTCTGATCAGCAAACAAAGAGACCTCCTGTATACTTGGAGAACGTGTCTCCAATGGTATGGGTGACTCAACTGTAACTCGTGGAGGCTCTGGCCGAACGGGCTCCTGTCGAATTAGCTCTTTCTTTTTAGACTCTGGACCTCTTGTGATCTGTTTCTTTCTGCCTGTGGTGGGCGTCCTGTGATCTCCCATCAGATTGTAAGTCAAAGCAATTGACCTACTCTTCAACCTGTTTACTCGCCTATCAACCCATGCCCTAGTGAATGTCAGGACCGGGATAGAAAGTGTATCCAAATCTGCAACCTCAGGTTCTGACCAATCTAGAGGTGGAAGTGGAGTATCTCTAACTGCTGCATAGTCCGAATGCACAACATCCATATCTTCACTCACCTGGTCTGGAACTGGAACGACTTCACACTCCCTGATCAAAGTAATCGGCAACCGAGAAAACATTCTTTTCCTGACTTCAATTTCATCAGCTGCATCAGCCCAATAGTCCTCAATATTTGCCTTATGTTTAAATTCTTCTGACAGTACCCATTTGATGTTGTGATGTGGATCATAGTGTTGTCGGCTAGTATGATATGAGAAATGATAAAATTGAAGCTCGCTCTCGGCTTCTCTGGCTGCCTGTATCGAAGGACACACTTCATCCGAGTTGCCCATGACAATTGGGAATTCAACCCCTCCCTTCTTCTTTTTCTTTTGAATCTTATCATAGGCGAGCAATTGCCTAGATATCTCTAGCATTAAAATTCTATCGGTTGGGTACTTAGGCAGCCTATATGGGTACAATGAAAAACCTTGCAGCCTAATGTAAGAAAACTTTGAAAACTGTATGAACCAGCACCCATACCTTTCAATCAACTCTTGGGCTTCTCTCGAGATTCTGTGATGCAACCGCTCCTGAAGCAATCTCGTGATGTACATGGTGAAGGCATCGTTGACACGCTTGTAGTGAGTTGTGCTAGCCAAATGCAACTGTGGACAAGCCTCATGGATCTTGAACTGGTGAGAGCCACAACCGACAGGCTCCTTGTAAGAAATCCCCCTATACTTCGTCATACGTGCCAACATATAGATGATGTAAGAGCTCATATAAAATGTCTTCATCCTTCTAAGGCTTAGGAGCTGCTCGTGCAAATTGTCACTGATCATCTCGGCCCAGTTGACATAATCTTTCCCTTCTACCACGAGGTTGATGTAGTAAAACATCCAAGGTTCAAAAATGAATGATTGTGCACAACCTCCAACTCTGCTTAGCATCATAATGAGATCACAGTACTCTTGCTTCAAGTCATCCGCTATGATTTGCTTCGGCAACTTTGTACAAGAAGGCTTGGGAGTGCTCATCCAATGAGTGTTAATTGTCTCCGTGCATCTCTCGAATGCGGAAGCATACATCCGCTCAGCCCGCTCTCTGGATTTGTAAACCATATTTCTATGCACCGGGATCCCGAAAGCCTCACCAATGGCAGCAAGAGTAAGGTTGGCTAGTACTTGGCCATCTGGTGACATGATCGATCTATGATCCTTCTCATAATAATTGGCACACTCCATCATCAGCTTCGAGCATTGAATGGCTGGTGGGAAACCAGCAGCTGCATATAACCCGCTTCGAACAATGTTGTGCGAAGTAATCGAAGGCCGATGACTTCCAATTCCCAACATCCTGTTCTTGAAGGTCTCTAGGTTGACGGAGCCCAAGTTGGTGTCAGTCAGCTTGCCTAACTTTGAAATAAATTTTGATTTTGGCATGAATGTCTTACTCAACTTCTTGATCACAGCCTGTCTGGATGCACCGTTGTTATCTTTGCCAGTCACTCTTGCCTCAGCCATCTGCAGGACAATAAACACTCATTAGCAAATTAATTTATAAAATAAAATAAGACATTGTGTAGGGGCTGCAGTCGACTTCAAGAAGCTGCAATAACTTTTCTTATTTGCAAACCTTAGCTTCTTCTCCAATAAACTCGAACTTCAACACTTAGAAAAGACTTCTAAGTAAGCTTCAGCCTTAGCAACTTCAATCTGCAACTTGAACCTCTATAAATTCGTATTTCACACCAGCAACAAGCAATTAACAAGTTCGCACTTTTAAAACTCTCAGCAATATCCTCACTTCAAGGCGTCCTTCTTAGCATCAGCAATAGCAAATTCGAACTTTGCACCTTTTAAATTCTTAGAAACTTCTCACCTCAAGGCGTCCTTCTTCAACTGCAGATTTGGATACCTCCAGCAATTTGCAAGTGCCCCCCCTCTTAGCTCTGGCAACTTCAAATTTCAATCAGCAACAAATCAAACTCTAGCAATCAGCAAGTGCGCCCCTTTTGACTTCAGCAATAGCAATTCTCCAACACTTGCACTGGCAACTCAAGGCGTCCCTTTCCAGAGGTCTCAACAATTTTAATTTTGAACTTTAGCAAACTCTAGTCCTCAACAAAATTTCGAACTCTTCAAGCTTCAAGCAATGCTTAGCAACAATCTCAAGAGCAAGTCGACTTCTCCAGCTGTGAAAAAGAAGTGAATAAGTTTCAGCTCTTATAGCAAGAATTGAATTCTAGAAGGAGCCAGGTATAGGCAGTGCATTTAATTTCCACTACTCTACTTCAAGAATTCGAATTTTCCCTCTCTGGTATTTCTGACACTTGTCTCTCGACGTCAGGAATCTTGCTCTTCTAGAAGCTCGACTTTGACTGGCATCTTTGAATTTGCTTTCGAAAAATTTAATTTAAATTCATCCTTTTGATTCACCAGCCGAAGCTCTGTCATTTGAATACGAATAAAAACTCCTCCTCAACTCTGGAAAATTCATTATCGAATAATTCAATCAAAATCATCTAGGCAACTCATTTCGAATTCATTATTCGGAGAAATTCATTTTGAAAACACATTTTATTCACTCTACCTTAGAAAATTTTAAATTTTCCCCTTAGGAAAATTCACCATTTGAGCAATGATTAAATTCTTCACTGAGAAAGTGTTGGCGAAGTGCGGAAGACATAGAAATCCATCTATCATCGCAAATGTTCAGTACCCAGAAGAGAATTTTCTTCAGAATGCTTCGAATCCATGGGTACCCAACGAACGCGTTCATTTAATTTTTTAAATTTTGAACCTTAGAAAATATTATTTTATCAAATTAAATCCATTCTTCGCCTGTGATCATCCTGTGTTGCTCTCACTTGAGGAACTTGAATTCATCTTGCATTATCATCATTCTCTGACTTCACCACTGAGAAAATTTGCTCGTGCTCCACGAAGAAAAATTTCACCACCTTGAGCTCTAGGCGTATTTGCCTTAGAAAATTTTTTTGAAATCATCTCTTTGCCTTGGAAATTTTTTCACCTTAAAATTTTTATTCAATTTTTCTCAACACTTTAGGCGTATACTGTGTGTGAAGGAGGATATTCATCTTTGCCTTTTAAAAAAAATTCCATCGCCTAGCATCTTTAAATTTCTCCACCCTGTTCCATTTTACATCACACTTTGAAAAATATTCATTTGAAGCTCTAACGCCTTAGCAATATTTTATTTTTTTTATTATTTTTTTACTCAACATCTTAGGCGCATATTGTGTCTGAAGGAGGATATTCATCTTGTGCTTAGAAGTCTTCACTTCCAACGCCTAGGCAACACATCCACAAATCACCTTGCAATATTTTCTAACATATATCACTTTGGGCACATATCACTTGAAGAGGGAATTTGAAACCACACCTAACATTTATCTTCACCACCTCACACATTACCTTGGGCGCATCTTGCACTTGGAGAGGGATAACGCCTAGCATTCACCAAGCTTTCACCATGCCTTGAAGTATCTTTTACCCCACTTACCACCTTACATTCACTTTTACCACCTCAACTTGGGCGCATTTAGACATGCAAGAAGGATGACTCTTCAACTTCCATTCTTTGTTTCTACTTGACCTCTTCTCGGCGCATTTCCATGTAGGTGAGGGATGAAAATCTTTGACTTGTTTGACTCCTTCCTTCTTAGGCGCATTTTGGCATAGCTGGTGGATGAACTTGTTTGACCACGTCCTTTGTGACCTTTCACCTCCCTCTTTTTGTCTTCACATGCATGCTTTTGGGCGCATTTTGCCTATGGAGGAGGATGAGCTTGTTTGACCACTTTGACTCTCTTGCAATTTGGGCGCATTTTACCCCTTGAGGAGGATGGGCGCATTTTGGGGGGTGAGGAGGACGAGTTCAAAACTTAGAAAAATTTTCAACTTCCATGAGTTTCCCTTGGGCGCATTTTGCTATGCCTACAGGATAAAAAGTGTTGACTTTCATTGACCATTTGCACTTTGGGCGCATTTTGGCCTAGATGAAGGATGAAACCTCACACTTAGAATTTTTCTAGCTCTCATGCTTCAAGGTGGGCGTATTTTGGCCTGGCAACAGGATGAAAAGCATTGACTTTCTTTGACTTTCTCTAGCTTGGGCGCATTTTGGCCTGTGTGGTGGACGAGTTCAACACTCAAAAAAATTCTTCCATGCCTCTCCATCAACTTGGGCGCATTTTGCCATGGCTGCAAGATGGAGCTCCAGACTTAGAATTTTTCCTCCTTTTTTTGCCAATTTTTCATGCCCTACTATTTATAGTAAGCCCTCTGATTTTGCATCTCTAAAGCTCAGAACGACTTGAAATTTTGCACACTGCATCCTCATGACCTTGTTGTCCTATCGTCACTGCCATTTTTAGTCGGCCTGCTATTTTTAGCCTATTTCTGAAGGTGGTTTACTATAAATAGTAACTGCTCGTTTCTGATAGCTCCACTGCTCCGATTGACTTGAAATTTGAATGAGGCGCTCCTCACCACATGACCTGTCTGTCTATATCAATGCATACACCTGACTTGCTATTTTTAGCATGTTTCCAAATTGACTTACTATAAATAGTAAGTGCTCCGTTTGACTTGAAATTTTACCAACAGATAGCCTGAAGGATGCTGATCGCAGTGGTTTACACCGGTTTTCGAAAATTTTGACTTTTTACCCCTCTTTTCAGGCTCTGAAGTCGGAAACCCTAATTCGCTCTGCATGCGAATCCAATGATCTCTGTTTGCTCTCGTTTTTGTGGCATTGCGATCAGCTCGTGATTCTGAACTGCTGGGAAGCGGCTGCCGGGACACACCTTCTAAAAATAGTAAGTTCCTTACTGAGTGGTTATCTCCGTTTGCATGTCACATCACTACAAAGCTCTCGAAAAGTCCATAAAGAATCATCCGACATGCAAAAGAAACCCTGACATGCAAACCCTAAAAATAGCCTCGGAAGGCTGAACTCTGAAAGTTGTCATCTCGTTTTGCATGTTATATCATTGCGAAGGTCTCGAAAAACCCAGAAGGAATATGCCAACATGCAAAGAAAAACTCTGCATCTAAGTCCTAAAATTTGTGTCGGAAGCTAGACTGCTAAAAATAGTAAGTTGTCTGTTTTCGCTCAAATTTTGCATACGAAGATGCGCTCTGATGTGTGACTGTCGGAATTTCAAAAATGCTGACGAATTGCTGTAATTTCACACTTACTAAAAATAGTAAGTACCTCAGAATTTGATGAAAATTTGCTGAGAGCCTGCTAGAAGCACACTGACAACAATGTTAATCTCAATTTTGAATTTATTGACTTTATTCGACCTCGGACTGACCAGAAACGATGAAACCCTAATTTTCAGACTTGGTCAGTTTCACGCTTAAACTCACTGACGGGCGCAACCCTTGAAAGGCGGACACCAGAAAAGAGACGGAGCGAGAGAGAGAGAGAGAAAACCCAAGCCAAAAGACCGGAATGGGGCAAAAATTAGGGGGGTCCCCATTTTGAAATGGGGCAATGTGTGAAAAGGTCACAACAGTCAGAAAAAGTGTTTGGTGCTTTATCCTTTGATGACGAAAATGGCTTTTGTAGGAATCTAGTTTTTGGGGCATATCTCTAGCCTTCTTCATAGCATCTTGTAAGGAAGGTGGATCAAAGGCTTTGATCCATCCTCGTAAGGGTTCTAAGTGACCCTCACTGAAAGCACCACCAACCTCCTCTCTGATATTCCCGTGACCATCACTAATATCCTCTGAAACTCTGAAATATAAACCTCTAATGTCCCAACTTGCTTAAGTTGTGCAAGTTCTCTGAAGGAAACCTCTGGATCCCTCCTGTCAAATCATTCGATGAGTTTGTTGGTAAAATCATCATATGAAACAACTGACCTATGACCCAACATAAACAAACCGTGGTACCACCACTCGTGAGCTATGCCATCCAGATGTAGTGTGGTGAATTTGATTGCCTCTTCTTCAGGCATGGGCCTCAAGGAGAGGAAGTTATCTAAATTCTGAACCCAACCACGTGCGGTACAACGATGCCCACCATCAAAATGTTCCAAATTAATCTTACTCACCGCCTGTTGGAGATCTCTGGTGCCCTGTGGTGCTCTAGTCTCCAGTTTGCCAACTGCCACTACCCTCTGTCTCCTCTGGTTCAGGAATTGGTCAAATGTCAACACATTCCTGATGTCGGGAGGTAGTGAAGTGTATTCTACATGGCTGGTCCTAACCTCATCGACCATGTTTGTTGGCTACTCCAGAGGTCGTTCCTAATGAACAGGGGTCTCAACCCTTTGTGTAAAGGTAGGCTGCAAGGGCCTAGATGTGGTATTGATAGAAATCCTTGGCCTCTCTTCAGGTTGTGCATTAGAACTACTGGAGTTATCATGTTGTCTTGTGTGACCAAGATTAGGAACCTGGTTCATCTTATGCAAGAAATCAGCCAACATGTCCATCATAGTATCAAACTTCTGCTCTCTCCTGGCATTTGGGCTAATGGAACCCGAATGTGCTTTGTCTCTATCTCCCATGGTACCTACACTACTTTCACTATCACTGGATAGAGTCCTTGGTATACACAGAGAATTATGAATGCCTAAAACCTCTGAAATGGTTTCTCCCTCCGGCACCAACGAAGCTTACGATGGCCATGAACCCCTATGATAAGTCTGTTCTCTCTTACTCATGAAATAACCACACAGGATGGCAGGATATTAACAGCTCTAATACCACTGAAACAACCCTTGTGGTGTTTGATTCTAGCTTCTATGTGTTTAAATCTGATTTCTGTGTTTTAAAATCTGACTTTTGTTTTTTGTGTTTTTTGCAAGATTGAATGCTAGAAATTGGAAATATTGAAGGAATACATAAACTGAAATGGAAAGACATAAACTAAAACCCGATATTGCTTTATTGATTTAAATCACAAATGAACATACCCATTAACAAAAACATGGAGTTACAGTTCTGATTTATTTGTATCAGCAAAAGAAGGTCAAAACACTAGGGCACCAAGTGCTGGATTTGTCTTGAAATGCTTTGAATCTGCTATAGACCAACGTGTTGATGTGATTTTCGTGACCACACCAACGCAGAATAAAGTCGCCAACGGCTACCCTATTCTCTCTTGATCAAAGTATTCTGCATGCTAAGATTGCAAGAAAGTTCATGCGTTCAACTCCAAGGTTCTTTCAGTGCGAATAGGCTCAGTTGGCTCAATGTGATTTGCTGGTATTTCAAGGGGACTTACGGAATTGTTCAACGGCGGAGAAAGGAATTCAAATGCTCGAAAGATTTGTCTATGAAGCGCGGGTTTCCTATTCTAATCAGAAAGTACTGAATTGAAATGGTGTAAGGTTTAGAGAGTCTAGATCTATTCTAAATGTGGGATATAGAGCTCAACTTCAGCAAACTCTCAACCGGACTTCGCTTTGCCTCGCATCGGACAGCTTCCACGGAGTCGGTGCAATCTTCAAGGGAGATGACTAAAGATGTTCAAACCACCACTTGACATGAAGATACCATCATAACGACGCATACCATCATTCAAACTGTGATTGAAGTTAGGCCCATAACGTTTCCAGTTGACCACACAAGGCGAACACACCATCAGTAAGCCCGCTAGTGGTATGGATAAGCGAAGCTTGCTTAGATCAAACACCACATTCCACAACATCTACTTGCATAAAATGAAATTACGCTACTCTACGCTACTTGAAGTAGAAGGGATGAAGAAACCTCGCTAGCTATCCATAACAAAGACGAATTCCACCATCAATGAAAAGATCTTTTATTATGAAAGTTTTACACAACAATTTCTTGCAAAAGTTTTCAAAGGAAAACTTTCCTTCTTCTTCAACTACACTATCAATCTATACTAAACTATTTCTAAGTTGTCCCTCTACTCTATGTCTATCGTCTAACTTCTACTCTCTAATTCTACTGAGATACAAATGAGGGGGACTCCCCCTTTTATAGTTGGCCAAGTCCAACGGACGGTTCAGATTACAATCGGCTGGATGGCCTAGATCGTGCCACCTCAACCCTAAACAAGATTCACCCTAAAAACCGCCACAAAGAGGAGTGGGGTAATAAATGAGCCATTAATGTCCATTATCCTTCTAGAAGATTCTAGCTTTGAAATGCATTCACACTGCTCTTGATCTTCTTCTTGACGTTGTTCTTCAACTTTGCTCGAGCTTCCATTCTTTTCTCCATCTTGAGTTTCAAAAACATTTCCTCTTTGTCACTTGAGCCTCAACACTTCGCCATTTTCTTGCAACTTTTCTTCCTTCGAGGTTGAAATGTCATCTTGGATCACTTAAGTCATCACCGCTTGGTCTCGACGTTTCTCCTACAAAAAAAGCAAGGAGAAGAGCATTAGAGCACTTCATAATATAAATTCTACTTACTTACCAGGATTCTCATGCTTTAACTTCCAAGCGTTCATCGTCATCACTAGCCAACTTCGCGTTCAAATTCTTCATGCCTTAGCCAAATTTCATCATCCTCAAGGACGTATCATCTTTTGAAAGTGTTAACTTCAACCGCATTTTCTTCAAGAAATTTATTCCACCAGCTGAAGTGTTGACAATTTTGATTTCATTCATCACTGGCTCAGGAAGATTATCTTCACGAAGAATTTGAGCAAATTCACCTAGGCAATTCCTTTCAAATTCATCATCTGGAGTATCTTACCTTGAAAACACATTTTCTCCACTTTGCCTTAGAAATTTTCTTAAATTTTCCCTTTGGAAAACTCATCAATCCTGTGCCCAAAAAAAATCTCCATCCTGAAGGCCTCGACAAACTGTGGAAGACTTCAAAATCCACTCCTTGTTGAAGATCTTCAATACCCAGAAGAAAATTTTCTTCAGAACTTGTCGAATTCATGGGTATACAACGAGCGGGTTCATTTGAATTTTGAACCTTGGAAAATAATCTTCAATAATTTTTAATCCCGTTCTTCAATTCTGTGAGGGCTTCGTTGCTCTGACTTGAGAATTTTTTATTTTTTTATTTTTTTTTGTTCCTATGCAGCTGGCATCCTTCAACCTCTTCACTGGCAATTTTGTTTGTGTCTCAAGAAAAAAAAAATCATCATCCTCCATTAGACTTAGGCATTTTTCCTAAGGAAGAACATTTTGCCTTAGAAAATATTTTAAAATCACTTAGCATTTTGAAAAAATTTCCCTTAGAAAATCTTCCTGCAAGCATATCACACTTAAATTCCACGCCTGGCATGTTTTATTTTATTCACCACCTTATATACTTTGGGTGCATATCCAACTTGAAGGTGAATATTAAACTTCACCACGCCTAGCACACCTCACTTCACCCTCAACACCTTGGGCGCATTTCTCATGTTCAAGAGAACATGTTTCCAAAGCCACCTTTGACCTTTGACCCCTTAGCTTCTTTCTTGGGCGCATATGACAAGAGGAGAGGAATAAAACCTTTTAACGTGACTCTTGAGCTTCCTTGTTTTGTCTTCACATGGCCCCACTTGGGCGCATATAGCATGTAGAGGAGAATATCATTTCAAACGCCTTCCCTCCTTTGACTTGTTGACCTTTCAAACATGGGCGCATTTGGCACTTGATGGAGGATAAAATCTTGTACTTAGAAAATATTTTGCATGTCTTGCTTGGAGGTGGGCGCATATTAGCATGTGTGAAGGATAAGACTTGTAACGCCTCTAACAAGTGACTCTTTGACTTCCTCTTTTTTGTCTTTACATGGCCTCTTTTGGGCGCATTTGAGCCTAGGAGGAGGATGAAACTTGTTGACCCTTTTGACTTTCTCCTTGCATGGGCGCATTTGATGCTTGATGAAGGATGGGCGCATTTGATGCTTGATGAAGGATGAGTTTTTAACTTAGCCATTTTTCTCATACATCTCTCAAGGTGGGCGCATTTTGATGGGTGAGGAGGATTAACATCTTTGACTTTCCTTGACTTTTTCAAGCTTCTTCTTGCATGGGCACATTTTGCCATAGGAGAAGGACGAGTTTTATACTTAGAAACTTTTTCACATACTTTGCTTCTTCATCAAGCAGGGCGCATTTGGCCATGGGTGAAGGATGAACTCCTGACTTAGAATATTTTTAAACACTTCAAGGCTAAAATGGGCGCATTTTAGCAAGGGTGAAGGATTTTCATCACTTAGCCATTTTCCTGACTCCAGCTGAAGATGGGCGCATTTGAGAGGTGGTGCAGGATGAAGTTCCAGACTTAGTCACTTTTTCCTCGTCTTTGCCAGTTCCTCCATGCCTTACTATAAATAGTAAGTCCCTTGATTTTCACACTTCAGAAGCTCAAAATGGTTTGAAATTTTGAACGCTGGATCTTCACGACCTCATCAACCTGTTGACACTGCTATTTCGGGTTGGCCTGCTATTTTTAGCCCATTTCTGAAGGTGGTTTGCTATTTATAGAAACTGCCTACTTCTGATACCTCCACAACTCCATTTGATTTGAAATTCGAATGACGTGCTCCTCACCACGTGACCTGCCTGTTGGCATCGGCACATGCGGCTGACTTTCTATTTTTAGCCTGTTTCTGGAATGACTTACTATAAATAGTAAGTGCTCCGTTTGCCTTCAAATTTTATCAGCAGATAGCTTGGAAGATGCTGATCGTGGTGGTATACACCGGTTTTCGAAAATTCTGACTTTTTACCCTTGTTTTCAGGCCCCAAAGTTGGAAACCCTAATTTGTTCTGCATGCATATCAAATGATCTCCGTTTGTTCCTGTTTCTGTTGCATTGCGATCAACTCGTGATTCTGAAGTGCTAGGAGGCGGCTGCCGAGATGCACCTGCTAAAAATAGAAAGTTCCCAAATGAGTGATTATCTTGCTTTGCATGTCACACCATTGCGTAGGTCTCGAAAAACCCACAAAGAATCACCTGACATGCAAACCCTAAAAATAGCCTCGGAAGGTTGAACTCTGAAAGTTATCATCTCACTTTGCATGTTATATCGTCGCGAAGGTCCCTGAAAACCCAGAAGGAATATCCAGACATGCGTTGAAAAACTCTGCATCTAAGCCCCGAAATTTGCTCTGGAAGTTGAACTGCTAAAAATAGTAAGTTGTCGGTTCTCACTCAAATTTTGCCCGCAAGCAGCTTGGTATGCTTTGAATGCAGTGTGACTGTTGAAACTCTGGGAAATGTCGAGAAGATGCTCTGAATTGCATACTTACTAAAAATAGTAAGTACCCGGAATTCAATGAAATTTCAATGTGGGCCTGCTAGAAGCATTTTGATAACAATGTTAGTCTTCGTTTTCAATTTATTCACCTTACTTGACCTCGGATTGACCAGAAAGATAGAAACCCTAATTCTCAGGCTTGGCCAAATTTCACGTTTAAGCTCGATGATAGACACATCCCGAAAAGAAAGACAGTAGAAAAGAGAGACAACGGCAAAACGACCCAAAAAGCAAAGCCAAAAGACCGAAACAAAGCAAAAATTAGGGGGTCCCCATTTGCAATGGGACGATGTGTGAAAAACGTCACAACACAACGCTTATTCCAAAATGCCTAAATTTGGAGGTGATGGCAACCACAAACAGATCTGATCTGTTCTAAAACCTTGTACACTTCCCAATGTTGTATGGCCTGCTTCAAGGCCAACACGTGCTCAGCCAAAATGCTCTTAAAATGTTGTTTGATGGCTGCACTAATTTCTGATCTGTACAGCCAGCAAGGGTTGGTAATTTCAGACCCAAACGCCTCTTGAAACCTTTGCACAGTTGTCTTCAAATGGTGCAGCCAAATCTAGTTCTTTCCCACGTGCCAAGCTGAAAGAGAACCTGAGCTTTATTTGAAGCAATCTCTTTTATTTCTGACCTGCAATTTTATTACAAAATTCCTGCCTTATTTCTTAAACTTGAAATCTGTATAATGCTCAAATAATGATCCTGATTGTGATCATTCAATATAGATTCTTTGGACGATCTTGCACGCCTGTAGAATCTGATCTAAAAGAGGGTTTCATCCTCAATCAGCCATGGAAGTCAACTTGCAGCAACAGCAGCTCATAAAAATTATCATATTCTTCCTGTCTCAAATGAAGCTCTCTCTGCCCAGATTAGATTTTGCTCTATGAGTTGTCAATCTTATCCTGAGTTGTCTTTCTTATCCTCTGTGGATAAGATATTTTGCAATCCTTATCTCGAGTTGTCATCCTTATCCTCTGTGGATAAGATATTTTGCAATCCTTATCCCTTGACCTTTGACTTTGACTTCCTTTGACTTTGACTTTGACTTTAACTCTTTTTGACTTTGAATTTGACTTTCTTCCCTTGAGTTTGACTTTGACTTTGACTTTCTTCCCTTGCCTTTAACTTTTGTAGAAAATATTTTTCCCTTTTCTTTTTAGCTCAGAACTGCAAGTGTGTCATTACTGACCTTGATGTTACTTACTAAAAATAGTAAGCAGCAAGGAACTAGTCTTGAAACCCCTCAGAACGATCCCCTAAACATCCTGTTAGCCTACGGGAACCGTAGTAATAGGTCCCTTGAACCACTAGCTAGAAAGGGGACATTACATTGATCCCGATGATGTTCCAATTTCAGAGGACAATGGAAACCATGAGGATGTTGTTGAAGCAACTAATTTTGAGAAGTTTAAAGGTGTTCTTGAACACAAATCTGATTTAATAATGCATGGAGCTGATTATAAGCAAAGGCTTAGTGAGCTTGTTGAGTCTAATTCTCATCTTGGTGTTGAGCGATGTCATCAAGTGGGTGATGAGGGATAAGAGTCTAGGTGTAAAGACCCTAGCAAATTTGGCCTTTAATTTTCAGGTTTGATCACTCGGGAATTTCGTCAAACACTTGTCTGACAACTCCCTTCAGTTGGAAATTGGTGTTTTTCTTGTTGTCTTTGCTTATATGATGATAACATATGCATTAATCTACACTTTGTCTCCTCCTGCAGAGTATTTTGTCTTTTCTGAAAGACTTATTATCCAAGTGTATTTTCCTCCAAGTATCGACTGCTATAAAATTGTCCTTAAAATAAATTGACCAAAGTAGGCACTCAGGTAGGACAAAATAATATTTGATTTATATTCTCAAAAATCTTCCCACAGTAAATCAAATATAATTATGCAATGATTCAAACCTTTATACAAACTGTAATAATTTCCTTCAAATCGAAATATCTAACCTTCTCCAAATTTGGTCAATGACCATTAAATTTGGAATGAACAACCAGCAAGAAATAAACTAATTTGCAACAATACCTCAGCTGCTGCAAAAATGAAAACTCCTGAGAAAAAATGCAATAATAAATTGGCTATAGCATTCAGTCGAACTCCTCAACAGAAATGCAATAATACATCAGCTATTGCATCAACTCAAGTCTCCAATGAAGCACCTGTAGAAACCCTAGATGGATTCCTCCACAATTTCTATCTAGGGTTGATCTTTCACAACCGAAACCGGTAGCCTAGAATTTTCAAACCCTCAGGCAATGCAAGCCTCAGCTCTTACCACGCAGGTATGGAAAATAGAATCAGCTCAAGACATGATCAAAATGACTTGCATTGAACTCCTTGTAAATAATTCTCATCCAACTTCAAGAAGCTTCTAGAAATAATATTATTTTATTCCTTTAAGTTACTTTATGATTTATTATTTTATTTAGTCATTTTATTAAATCAATTAAATATAAAGTCATCTTTTAATTTTACTTTATTGAAATAACTTTATAAATAATTAATTTAGTATTTTCTCCAATTCGGAGACATGACACTAGGGACAGCCAAGGAATCATTGATGACAAGAATGAAAGTTCTAATTTTGACATGCAGCCTATCAGTAGTTCACCATCCTTGCATAATCATGAATGGAAAGGTCAATTCTTAGTGTTTATTGAAGATGAAGTGCAAGCTCTATCCAAATTTGACCCCACACACAGTTTGATTGAAGAACTCTACTAGAAGGCTTAGATTCAAGAGAGATGGGAAAGAGTTAGGGATGGAGTCACTCTCCCTAATCTACAACTTATCAAAGTTTTTTTGGAGACAATCAAATCAGAGTATATACACTTGATTAGAGATTGAGATTATGCCATCAAATTTGCAAAAAAGACCATTAGTGCATTCCAAGGAAAAGAGAGAAAGGTTGATGAGCTTACTCTTGAGCTTAAATCAACAAAAGTTATGTTAGAAAATACTCAAATGGTGCTAATGGAGGTAGAAGATCCACTTGTTGATTTCAAACATCTCAGGGAGCAAGAGAATGAATAAAGAGCTGAAAAAATCAAGTAATTTAATGAGCTTGATAGTCTTCGAGAGGAGTTTGACTTAGAGGATTTTCCACAAAAATCAAAAGTTGCAAGTGCAGATTTGGACCAGCAAGTTGGACTTGAATGTGAGAAAGGAAAAGTTTTTCAAATTATGGATAACCCTCTCTTTGAAGTAGGTGCAAAGGCAACTTACGATAACCCCCTCTTTGTGATGGAAGACAAGATATCTAGTGTCAATGGCGAGGTATGGGACCCTAGTGAAGTGTCCAAGCATGAGATAAAATGTGGCTCTCAACTTATTGATGATTTGCAAACAAATCATGAGGGTGAGCCGATCCTTGTGGTTGATAATCTTCCAAGAAGATTTCTTGATCAAGAATCCAGAAGTGGGGTTGAGGATGTAGTTTCCACATGGGAAGTGTTGGATCATGGTGACTTCAACATCTTTGACATCGAAGTGTTGTCCAAATAGAGTTGGGTAGTTGTTGAAGGTTTCATTATAGCAGCAAAGAAAGGAGATTTCAGACTTATTACTTATGAAGCTTGGGAGAAACAAGGACCAAAACAAGATGTCTATTTGTTTGGCAATCCATCCCTTGGGTTGAGTAATGCCTTAGCTTATACTAATCCTTTTGGGGGATTGGGTTTGAAGACAACAATTGTTCCATGCTCCATAGTTGTTGAAGCTTTCATGGATGGGCTACAAGGGATTACTAAAGAAGTCACCAATTTTTTGAGTATGCATTTGGTGCTAATTGGTGCTTGGAGATGTGTTGTGTACTTTTCTCGGTATGTTGGAGATCATTCTTGGTTGGGTATCCTTGTTTGGGATCCTCAACATGGTTTGATGGAGCTTATTGCATATGGTAAGAAGGATCTTTGGAGGGATAAGAATCAAATTATCCAATTTTTTGGTGCTGTCACCTTCTTTGTCAGCCATTTGATGGTTCTTTTTGCTCATCAACTAGTGGATTGGAGAAATATTTTGAGCAAAGGATGGTTCTATGTGGTGTTGGAGTCTCTAAAGAGGATTTTTCTAGCCTTGGACATGAGCAGATGTGTTATTTTGGATGATGATTTTTAGTGTTGCAGTTGTTGTTCATCTTCTTGGATGCTAATTGTCCTTAAATCAGATCTTAAGTCAACCATCTGAGACTTGGTGGGAAGCTGGTGTACTCATTTTCAGACTTCACAGTCTCCTAGCAGAACTGGTTTATGGTCTCAGATGAGAGGTATGTCGAGTTGGGGCAATCAATATCCGTGTTTGGGAAGTGTTCAAGCTCTAGCCAGTGGCTATTCTTATACATTCTCTTGTACTTCTGATTGGGACAATGAACCATACTTGCCTTGGTTCATCATTCTAAGACTCTAGGAGTTGGATCAATCAGAGTTTTCAAAAGTTTTCATGGTTGTGTGTGGTATTGTGCTAATGAGTTGGTTGAACTCTTGCTAAGGATGGATTTCCTCTTAGCAAGAAGATTGGAGGGAGTCACTTTTGCAATTGTGGCTCTGCTAGACACCATGTGGAGATATGTTGAGGAGTACGGTTTTGAGTTGAGCAAATTTTTCTTCCTATTGTCCAGGATTGTGATAGGAAGTGGCATTGCAGATATGAACTTCTTAGAGTTGTTTGGGTAGGATGTTGCTTGGTGTAGATATCAGACCTTCCAGGTTTTTCAAATTGAGTCTCATGGATGGTAACATTTCAAGGTTGCAAGAAAGGATAGTGCAAATTTGGCACCAAGGTTTGTAATATCCCTTGCTACTTCTGATCTAAATTTTTGCCCTCAAGGAATATCATAGGGGTTGCCAAAATGCAAAACAAAGATCTTGGTTACTATGACCTTCTAACACTTTAGGATTTTTCACCTAAAGGAAAGGGAATAGACCAAAATGTCAATGTTTACACTTCTTAAACCACTGTAGAAATTCCTTACAAAATCTGGCTTAAGTTTACTTCAAGGAATATTGTCGCTTGCAATCTCTCATCTAGCTGTTTCTGAGTTTTCAGTTTGTTTGCTTGTCTTCAAATGGCTTCAATTGAAATCTAGTAGTTTGCAAATTAACTCTACAATATCTAGATAAAGAACTAGATACAAATGCAATATCTTTTTGGCTTTTTTGGATGCAAATATATGACCTCTACATGAAAAACATACTCCTACAGCCAACTGACATTTTAACAAACAGTTGGCATACAAATTTATATGCTGGAAATGAATGCTTTTAAAATTGACATTACATCAAACATATTGTATGCAACTTATGACTCCTTTATTCAAATGTTCTTTCCAATACAATGCTGATCACAATTGCCAAGACTCTTGGCTTCACAAAAGATATGCAATACAATGCCTAATTCTGATTTTCTGAAGAATACCAACAACAACAACACTAATTGATTTTATTGACAATGCAAAACACTACAAATGACAAGAAGAACCTGGTTTTGGCAGCGCTTGTTGAAGAGGAAGATTTTACTAAGAAATATCAAAACATAGACCACCTTCCTTGCTCAAATCGCAGCCTTCACTTCGCCGCCCCTGTTTTGATGAAGATTGGCAATTATTAATTCGTTTGCAGCCTCCAATTCTTCACTCCAACATCTAACTTCATCATACTGCCTTCCCAAAAGGAGCGCTCCAGCTAAGAAGTAAAATCACTGCCCTTGTGAGCCTCCAAGAATGAAATCGTGGTCTTCAAAGAAGCTGATATGCTGACTGTAAATGATTATCAGAACTTATTGACTGCAAAATCGTTCCTTCAAGGACAAATCGATGGAGTCTCCAATAGCAAGCTACCTTCAAATCACACCTCCAAATCGAACTAGACAAAATTGGCCTTTGGCCACAATTTTAGCACAAGTGAAAGGACTGATTTATCCTCTCCAATCTACAACCCTTCGAAAGATATTTCACCACCTCAGTTATGCAATCAATGGAAGTTTTCATTTCCAAAGATTAATAGATGAAACTGCAGAAACCCTGGGCTCCACAATGGACATATAAAATCAATATCAATTTCTCTGGTTGATCAAAAATGCGCCCTTAATATCCTTTTATACTTTTTCCTGGAGGTCTCACACACATTCCTTGCCAATGTGGGATAAAAAATATATTTTCATTTCCACATACTTTAATTTTTATTTTATTTAATATTTTATAATTGCACTTTATTATAATATAAAATTATAATTTATAAAGTGCCATCATAATATCATATCATCTGGAAAACACAATATATGTTTTCCAACACATTATGTTTTCAAACATTCAATATACAATTGGAAACCTCCATATAACCCATGAATCAATAAAAGAAGCCAACCTCCAACTGGGTAATTGCCACAAAGACCCTCTAATCATGCCCTATTAGCCTACGAGGGTCACTGATAGGCTAACCATGCTGATGTGTGAATGTCTAACTGGAAGGGGACATTACAAGGTTACACAGTTGTGATTAGAATGGTGCAACATCGGCATGGTGGGTCCTCTTTGAGATGGATGTGTGTCAGAACCCTGGTGGTTCTCTGATTCAACTCTGATTGTTTTTGTATTGTGTTTTGCAAATTTTCGATTTTTTTGTGTTTTCGAGGGTTTTCACAGGCAATATGAAAATTGCGATTTCTCTAGGAATTGGTAAAAAATTCATAAAAAATTCAAATAAACTTGAAATGCATGGAAATTGTTCAGAATAGATAGGAGTTCTTTTATTTCAACTTTTCCCGAACTTACAATATAGAAATCTGAACATGCAATGAAAATATATTAAATTTATTGAGAAAAAACCTGGTTTTCTGTAAGTGGCGGCTGCAGCAATCAATGCTGAGTACGGCCAGGAATGAATAAATCTCCAGACTCTGATTTCAATGTCGAATCTCCAATAAATGCTCAATACAAAGCCAACGCCTAAAGCTGGGAGCTGGAAACTGAAAGCCAGAAGAGAATCTCTGAAAAGAATAAGTATGGCCTGCAGGTACAGTGGTACGGCCAGTCTGCAGCAGTAATAATGATAGTACGGATTCCTTGAAACTCGTGCCAAAACACTGATGAGTGGTAGTGGATGGAATCGCCCCAAAAAGAAGATGATATCCTCTGTAAATCTCTGAACAAATAACTGGTTAAGCTCAATCTGTGACTTCTGGATGAAATCACCAAGTGCCAGCTTCAACTGATATTTCACAGCCTCAGTCTGCCTGATCTCTGAAGAGTTTACGTTCTCCAGAAACGATCGTCTGCCAGAAACCCTAGGGTTTGCAAACTCCAATGCTCAGATGCAAGAAGACAAAATTGAATAATAACAGGATAGTTCGATTTTGCCTGTGAAAGGTATATATTGCTCCTTGAGAAAATTCGACCCAAACTCCATTTTAATAAATCATTTAAATTAATGATTTAATTCGCACTTTGACTTGGGAGAAATAATAAATTATTGGCGTCCCCTTTTTAATGAATATAAATACTCATTAAGTCACCTTTTAATAATATATTATAAAGTATAATTAAATACTTTATAATTAATGCCAAATTATTAAATATTTAATAACTCCTTAATTACTGCTTATTTCTCCGTCAAATCAACCAACTGCTGAACTAGGTCGATTCTGAGCTGAATGGCTGAACCAGGTGCCCTGCCCGAAATAGCAGCTTCCGCCTGACCTAACTTTCTAAAAATAGAAAGTTTCCTGAAAATGCTCACTGGAAGATTCTGCGAAGGCCCAACCTGATACAACTGCAAACTGGAGCTACCAAACACTGGATAACTGCCACCGATGATCCTCTGCACACCCTGTCAGCCTACGAGGATTGAAATTATAGGCTAACTCCTCGACAAGCAGTGTCAGCTAAAACGGGGACATGACAATGTGGGACCCTAGGATCTTACTTGGTTTCATGTGGATCAATTTATTGTTTCTAGAGTTTTGGTGGCATTGCTTGCGGACAAGCAATCTTTGGGGAGAGCGGACTGTAATGTCCCCATTTTTTAGCCCTATGTTTTCCAATGATTGTTAGCCTATTTCCAAAGGCCCATAGGCTAGTCAGAGGCAGAATTAGGGTTTCCTATTTTCTAGGAGGTTTCCTCCTGAGTTTTCAAGGGTTGCATGTAGGAGCTTGGCAGAAGGGTTTTTAGGTCTTTCTGGGTTTTTAGAGGGCTTCAAAATGGTATAACATGCATATTCATCAAATGACTTTTTTGGACTTATTATTTTTAGTAAGCTACGACGGCTACTCGGTTTGTGCTCATATGGAGTTTGGAGTCACTTACTATTTTTAGCAATATGCTATTTTTAGTAAGTGTTATTTTTGGCAATACAGTCTGGCAACAGTTCAACACAATTACTATTTCTAGCAGTGCAGGCTTGGTAGAGGCTTCTCTAGCTTTCTTGGAGTCAAAATTGGAAAATTGACAACTTAAGTTATATTATTTGATATTTCTAATGTGCTTTTTGGTCCCCATGCCTAGGCTCATTGATTTAAGTTGTTCATAGAAGGTGGTCTCATGTGGTCATCCAAATTGTAGTGGCATTTTATAAAGTTAATATTTGCAATTTTAAAAGGTTTATTTGTGAAAGTGAAGTTGGACGCCCAAGTATGAGGGAAAAAGTGTTTTTATTAAACATAATATTACTCCAAATGTGGCATCCCTTTTGGAGGAAAACGCAAATTCAAACTTCTGGGTTTGAAAAGCTATATACATAGGGCCTTGCCTCTTCATTTGGTATCCATTGCTTATCATAATGAAGTGCTTCTGAAATTATTTTAGAACCCTTGCTTCGAGGAACGCATACCTCCTAGCCTACATCAATTTCATACTCGAGAGATAGTACCTAGCTAGTTTGAGACTGCTTCTTCATTCAGAGGTTGGAGACACAGCTTCATTGCAGATGGCTTCATTCAATGTCTTCTAATTTTTGTTTTTTTTTGCACCTTTTTTGGTTGAGAATTGAATTTTTGGAGATGGACAGGCTTCCCTAGGAGGTCGTACTTCACTTTGCATCTGCCTCGGGTTGTGTGCAAACCTTTCCTTTGTCGATTGAGGTGGTTTCTTGGCTTGAATTGGGACACCTAGCCTCTAGGCTTCCAATGCTTTCAGTTTGAGATCAACTGGATGAGTTTGGAGCAAGTTATGAGCATTTTGGTGAGCTAGGGCATCGCTGGTCTAATTTTCTAATCACTACCATTCCTATATCAGACCTAGTATATCTATTTTATCTTCATATTTTACATAACTGATATCTTGTATTTGCTTAGAGATTGTTCCCTAACATTCAGGTGATCCATTGATATGCATATCTCTTTGTAGTGCAGTTGAAGCTTCATATTGTATCGATGAATCAGTAGTAGCCTTCTTTATTTCTGCACTTTTCTTTTTGTTATACCCGCTGAAAAGTGGAAGAGGCTGGCCTCGCCGCCTAAACATTTCATTTCAATATTGTACTTTCCTTTTACACCCGTTGAAAAGTGGAAGAGGTTGGCTTGCCGCCTATGCATTTACTTTCAGTACTTTACTTTCTCGTAGCCCGCTGAAAAGTGGAAGAGGCAAGCCTCGCCGCCTAAGTACTTTCATTTCCTAGTTGGTTGGCTAAGCCGTGAACACTTGTATTTCTAGTTTTTTAGTATTTCAGTCAACGATCCCCTTTCCACCATATGCTCTCACCTCGCCCACAATGGGATCTGGGTGATCAAAAAGTGAAGGGTTGCATTCCAGTTTGCTTATATTTCATTAAGCTAACATTAATGGGTGAAGTTCTTGTGCTCCAGTTGAAATAAAAAACTATGGGGGATATTTCAAGATTGATTGTGTTGTTTGTGAATGGACTTTCACATCCATTGAGAGGTTAGATTAAAACACTTAGTCCACCTACTCTACAAGATGCCATCAAAAAGGCAAGAGACATGGAATCTTCTACATTTAAAAGTAAATTTCAGTCTAAGGGATTCCTACATAAGAGGGACAAGGATAGAAAACATTTCTTGAAAGACATAAATCAATCTAAAAATATATCTAACAGGTTGGATAGTGATCAGCTTAATGAGTTTAGATGGAAGAAACTATGTTTCCATTGTACAGAGCCTTGGGACCCATCACACAAGTGCACTCTTAAGGCAAAGCAGATTGAATATTTTCAGCTGATGAAACTACATCAAAAAATTCATACCAGCACACCAAATCTAAGAGTAGTGATAGGGAAAGCTCAGCAGATGAGACTGAAAAGGAACAAGGATGTGGTGGTGCCACTACCCATCTTTCTAGCTTCTAGAAAGTTGGATTCTTCAAGGTTAGAGGGGTACTTCGTGGCAGAAAATAATCACGCTCATTGATACAGGTGCTACTCACAATTTCATTCATGAGGGTTTGTTGCCAAGAGAGGTATCAAAACAGAAAATTTTTAAGGGTTTAAGGTGATGATGGTAGAAGGTTTTACCCATACTTGCACACGCAAAATTTTCAACTTGGGCATACAGTTGGCGGAGTATCAATTGAGGAATAATTTCTATGTGGTGAGTATAGGCGACACAAATGTGGTCCTAGGTATGCATTGATGCATACACTTGGAGAGTTCACCATGAACTTGAACACAATGGAGATGAGGTTTGAATCAAAGGGTAAGAGGATAGTGCTCAAAGGCACGTCCGATGGGGGTACTAGAGTAGTTTCCTTCAAAAGAATGGAGAGATTGATTTGGCATGACTAGGTGGAGTGGGCAGTAGAGTGTATCATAATGCTTACAATTACGGAGCAGTAAAAGAGAGATCATCATCCAGATGTTCAAACCTTTCTATCTAAGCATAGCAAAGTGTTTGATAGTATACCTCTCGGGAGACCTCTGGAGAGAGGGATTAAGCATGTTATTGAGTTAGAGGAGGGTGCTAAGCCCCTAATTACTATGCCATATCATCATCCGAAGAGGAATAAAGATGAGATTAAAAAGGCAACAAAAGAATTATTAGATATGGGACACATAAAGCCTAGTAAGAGTTCCTTTGCCTCTTCTATAGTGTTGGTTAAGAAAAAAGATGGAACAACGAGCATGCGCATTGACTACAAAACACTCAATAAGAAAAAAATAAAAAAACAAGTATCTCATTCCTCGCATTGATGAGCTTATAGATGAGTTGCATAGTGCATGCTATTTTTCCAAAATTGACTTAAGGTCAGGTTATCATCAGATTTGGGTTAGGGAGGCAGATGTGGAGAAAACTGAATTCAAATGTTACTTAAGGCATTTTGAGTTCTTGGTGATGCCTTTTGGGTTGACTAATGCACTAGCTACATTTCAGTCATGTACGAACACGGTTTTCAAAAGGCAGCTCCAAAAGTCTATTCTTATCTTCTTTGATGATGTTTTGATCTTTAGTAAGTCTTGGGATGAGCACATGAGACACCTTGAGGTGTTGAGCATCCTAGAGGAAGAATCATTGTATGCCAAGGAGTCTACGTGTGATTTCAGTATGACTGAACTTCTTTATCTTGGCCATATTATTAGCTCTAAGGGTGTTAAAGTTGATCCAAACAAAATCAAAGCAAGCATGGATTGGCCACCACCGGCTAATGTTTCATAGCTCAAAGGATTTTTTGGGTTATGCGCTTTTTATAGGAGGTTTGTTAAGGGCTTCTCACAAGTGGTAATTATGTGTACTTGATTCCATTGGGGAGTTTTATATGAATTTGCAAACCATGGAAATGAAATTTGATGCAAGTGGAAAAAAGATTACACTTAGAGACATGTCAACTAGTGGGCCACGAACAATCTCTTTCTAGAGGATGAAGAGCCTTATTAGACAGGACCAGGTAGAGTGGGCAACTGAATGTGTTATTATGCCTATAGTTACAAAACAGCCAAAGAGAGTTTATCATCATGATGTAGAGGTTGTGTTGTCTAAGCACAACATGGTATTCATGTAGCATATCTCCAGGGAGGCCCCCTGATAGGGGCATAGAGCGTGTTGTAGAGCTTGAGGAGGGGTCTAATGAGCACACAATTATACTAAGAGGGGGGTTGAATCAGTATAATACAATCTTTTACCTTTTCAAACTAACAACCACAATAATATCAATTGTGCAATATCATTCACACAAGATCTAACAATTATGCAACACAAGAGGAAAACATGATTTACGTGGAAATCCCTATGTGAGAAAACCACAAAAAAATATTGCTTATATAAAACTTCTCTTTACAACTTTGTAGGCACCAACCAACAGGAGACACAAATCCCCTCAATTTGTAGGCACCAACCTACTAGAGACACCAAACCCCACAATTTGTAGGCACCAACTTATTGGAGGCACCAACCCCAACTGCTAAGCACCAACTTAGTGAGAGACACCAACCTCTTTGTTAGGAAGCACCAACTTCCAAACAAAAATTCCACCTTGAATGTTTCTTCTACAGCGGATAATGGACAATTCAATCTCCTTTCTGAATACTCTCCTTTACACAAATCTTCCTTTTATCAAATCATAATAATTCTTCTATAATTTTTTCATACAAATCTGCCTTGAATTATCTTCTATATTTCCATCCTTCAAATCTGCTTGTGCTTGTATAGTATATATTTTATTTCCACACACCCTCATCGCAACATCTCACCATCTCTATATATATTTTCACCAAGAGTGGTAACCCTTTTAGAAAGACATAACCTTTTGTTAAGAGATGATCGCTGCCTTTTAAATTCTTTTTATCCTCAAATGCTTTGAAATATCCTATCACATAGAATCACTGCCTAAATAAACTCTGCCTTTTCATAATGAATCACTACCTTTAACATATTAATTGCTACCTCTTAGTTCATAATGAATCATTGCCATGATAACATATTAATCGTTGCACAACTAATTAAAGCCATTGCCCTTGATATATTAACTTTAATTTATTTTAACTATTCCTTCAGCGACTAATCATTAACTACTACTTATTTTGGAATTGTTGTTTCTTAACCATTCATAGTCATAGTGACTTGGGTGTTTAATCTCTATCTGTATAGCTTTCCAAATGAATTGTTGCTCTTAACTTTTCCTTAATCGATGCACCATAATTATATATTATTTGTTAGATTTGTTGATATCTTCACACACCTTAATATAGGTGATTATTAATATATATACATGCCTTAGTCTTAGGCACCAATAATGGTCGGCTGGTATAGATTTTGTCCCCTTCCACCATAATACTCCTCCATTTGGGTGCTAATATAAGGAGGTTAGCCAACATGCTTGAGTAACGGTTAGTGGCCTTTGAACAATCCATTTGACATCAATGACTCCATTCAACAATCTTGTCTAAGTGCCTTTGACATCAATGACAATATTTCCAACAAGATCCAAACCGGTAATTACCACACCATACAGACACCCTAAAACACATAAGGATGAGCTATTAAAAGCTATCAAGTAGGTGATTGACATGGGGCACATTAGACCAAGCAAGAGTCCTTTCGCTTCATTAGTAGTGACGATTAAGAAAAAAGATGGTACAGTCCGAATGTGCATTGATTACAAGGCACTAAACAAAAAAACAATTAAGAACAAGTATCCTATTCCTTAAATAGATGAGTTGATCGATGGGCTACATAGAGCTTGTTACTTTTCAAAAATTAATTTGAGGTCAGGCTACCATCAAATTTAGGTGCAAGAGGAGGATGTGGAGAAGACTACATTCAAGGGCCATTATGGTCATTTTGAGTTTTTGGTGATGCCTTTTGGCTTAACCAATGCCCCAACTACTTTTCAATCTTGTATGAACAAGGTATTCCGTAATCAACTTAGAAAGTTTGTTCTCATATTTTTTTATGATATCCTAATCTTTAGCAAGACTTGGGAGAAGTATATGGAACATATTGATGAGGTGTTGAGCATATTAGAGAGGGAGTCACTATATGCCGAGAGTAAGTGTGAGTTTGGGTTGACAAAGCTTCTCCACCTTGACCACATTACTGGCTCCAAGGGAGTTGATCTCGAGAGAATCAAAGCAATTGTTGATTGGCCTCCACCCACGAATCTCTCACAGCTTAAGCAATTATTTGGGCTATGTGGTTAATACAAAAGATTTTTCAAGGGGTTTTCACATATAGAAGCTCCTCTTATAGACTTGACTAAGAAGGAGGCTTTCGATTGGTCAACTATAGCATAGGGATGCTTTGATCACTTCAAACAAATTATGTGTACTTTCCCAATTTTGGCTATTTTAGATTTCTCAAAACCTTTTCAATTGGAGTATGATGCCTCAGGAGAGGGAATAGGTGTTGTCTTGATGCAGAACAAGCGTCTGATTACTTTTGAGAGCAAAAAGTTAAGAGGACTTGAACGGAGTTATTCCATTTATGATAAGGAGGTGTTGGCCATTATGCATGCCTTGGCCAACTACAGACCTTACGTAATGGGAGGAAATTTTATAGTAAAAACCGACCACAACAGTCTCAAATAAATCCTAAATCAAAAGGACCTTAATGATAGATAGCCGAAATGTGATGTCCAGTGCATGAACGGCTAAACCCCAATGATCCAGGAGTATCTATGAACCTTGAAAAATCAATTGTCTCCAATACTTGGGAAGTCGGCACCATGGCGTAATGCTCGGAAGCACGATTCCAACACCACTTGAATCGCGGAAAACGGAGTCCATACGCAAAAGTTACAGCCAATCAAAGTTCAGTCAAACTAGGTGCAAAGGCCTGTCAGAAGGCAAAAAATTTGACTAAATCAGAACTGGTCTGAAGCGATGTCAATTGAAAGAGCTTGACGACACGAACCCAACGATGTTCGTTTCGTTGAAATCCGAGCTCGTACGCGAAAGATATCGCGAGTCAAAGTTCGGGTCAAACAAGCACCTGATGCCGTCCAGAAAGGCAAAAAAATTGATCGATCCGGAATTCGCTGAAGTCAGCATCAAAACGAAGAGCTTGACGAGATGATCCCGACGGCGTTCATTTCATCAAAAACAGAGCCCGTATGACAGAGAAACGGCTGGTCAAAGTTCCAGGTTGACTAGGGTGACTAGATGGTACGATGATGATGTCATCATAACGTCAGTAGCTGACAGAGTAGATGAGTCATCGTACGGATGCTGACGTGGACCAATCAGGTCTTGACACATGTCAACCGTACAATGACATGGCAATACGGATCCGAGTTGGCAGTATGACAAGTGACATCAGCAACTGAATCATCGTACGACTGATGACGTGGCAGCCTTCGATGTGGACACGTGGCATCCGAGTTGGCAGGTGAGTCAACACCCAGTGGCGGGTGACGTGGACAGTGACTAGGCACTCGTGTGGCAAGTGACGTGTGAATTTTGGCCAATCAATGTCTGACACATGGCACAACAAGGATGTGCCACGTGGCTCGTCGATCTCCTCCCCTCCGCCACGGTTGAACAGTCGTTTTTTCTATTAAAAGGATATGGGGGGTTGAACCGCCAACCCCCGCGTAACAAGTGGAACGGCCTCACCGTTGCACCATATGCGGTGCGTCTAACTATATGTGACCTCTGGTTTGTTTTGTTAATTAAAAGTTTGGAAACCACTATTAAAAATAGAAGCGGTGGGTTTGGAACCCCCGACCAACCGCCGAGTAAAAAGCATAGACACCATTGCACCATGCAATGTGTTTGATAATGGTATGGAACAAGTTTCTTTTGAGGGTTGTTTAAGCCCGAATTCTTAACAAACAACCTTTTAAATGGTTATTAGTTAAATAACCTAAAGAAAAAAAAAACAAACATAGCCTGAATAGAAATAAGGAATGAAGGGCTCAAAATAAACTTAAATGATTTTTAAGGGGATTGGTTTTTATTTTTCCCTAAAGAGGGGGAATTCCAAATCTTGGAGGTTTTAGCCCAAATTGAGCAAACTACAAGTATAAAAAGGGGAGTGTTAGGGGGCATTCATCATCCCATTCTTGGTGTGAATTCTCAAGAATCCAAGTGGGGAGAGAGAGGAATTGGAGACGATGAGGAGGATTTTCTTGAAGAGGAGTAAGCCATACAATGCAAAATTATTCTGAGAAGATTATGAGAGAGTTGTGTAGACTTTTTTGTTGCAGATTTCTATGTTGTAATTTTGCTCTGTCTGTAAGACTTTGTAGGCCTTTGTGAGTCTTTTGGGAGGCGATAGATTTCAGATTTTTTATTACAACTATCTGTTGCAGGTTGAAAGCTCTTCTTCTCAGAATTTGTACTGAAGCATCCAAGGCATTGTTAATAGATTAGTCACTCAGTTGAGATAGACCCAGAGACGTAGTCACTCAGACGAACTTCGTAATCAATCTTGTGTCCTCTTCTCTCTCTTTGTTATGTGTTATAATTCTCTCTCTTTATCGTTCCTATTGCTCCATTATTTAATGTCTTTTCAGTTAAGCTTAAGCCATTAAGGATTTGTTCACCTTTACACACATTCACTTCCGCAACGTTTGTCATAGATCCCTTCCACATCAGATCACCCAGCGGATGTCCTAACCAATTGTGCTAACAGGCGTGTACCTAATAACCAGATGGTGGGGCTCCATGGCCATGTGTTCACTGTGCTCGTGGCTTCTATGCCTTCACCTCCAAGGCTAGTGGAACACAAATCTCACCCTTAACACCTTAGGTAGCCGCCCTCACTACTAGCCTGATATTTTGGTGTAGCGGTTGGGCCTTTGTGGTATTAGAGCCAAGGTCTTGAGGTCAAGCCCTACGGAGCGTGGTCGGCTGTAATGTCACGTGCATGAAGGGCTAAACCCCGACGGATGTCTTAACCCATCGTACTGGCAAGCATGTACCTAATAACCAAATGGCGGGGCTCCACGGCCACGTGTGCATAGTGCTCATGGCTTCTATGCCTTCACCTCCATGGCTGGCAAGACGCAAATCTCACCCTTAACACCCTAGGTAGCTACCCTTACTACTAGGTCGGTCTGATACCACAAAGGTCCAACCACTACACCAAAAGATCAGCCTAGTAGTGAGGGCAGCTACCCAAGCTGTTAAGGGTGAGGTTTGCATCCCACCAGCCTCAAAGATGAAGGCATAGGAGCCATGCGCACAGTGGGCACGTGGTCGTGGAGCCCCACCATCTAGTTATCAAGTACATGCCTGCCAGCACAATAGGTTACATCCATCAATGTTTATTCCTTCACGCACAGGACACTACACAACCCACCACGCTCCACGAGGCTCAACCTCAAGACCTTGGCAATGATACCACAAAGGCCCAACCACTACACGAAAAGACCAACCTAGTAGTGAGGGCAGCTACCCAAGGTGTTAAGGGTGAGGTTTGCGTCCCTCCAACCTCAGAGGTGAAGGCATAGAAGCCATGAGCACAATGACCACATGGTCGTAGAGCCCCACCATCTGGTTATCAAGTACACACCTACCAGCACAATGAGTTATATCCATCAAGATTTAACCCTTCACGCATAGGACATTACAGACATATATGCTTCCAAATACTCAACAATAAAGCAAATAATATATTTATATTTTCATTCACAATCATAACCAGCAATGAACAACAATAGAATGATCACAAACACATGAAAGAAGTCTGATTTCAAATGGTCCCAACTGCTGCCACAAATCAGAGTTATTGTTGATGCAAAATACATCACAAAATGGGCTCAAACATGCCTAGAATTAACCCTGAAATCTTCTGCTACAAATCAGGTCTAAATACATACCAAACGCATAGAAAATGCTGCTCCAAATGTACCCTAGCTGGGTGAACTATTCCAGCTATGCTAAGATGCCAAAATGAATACAAAATATTAGTGTTAATGCCTCAAAATTCTACCAAAAAGGATGTGTTGGCCTATTGGTATGAGAATGAGGGCCAATGCACAAAAATGACCACCAAATGCCAAATCGCCCTCTCAAAGCCAAGTCGCCTCTCCTCCAAATGTAGCACTCCACTCTAGGGTGAAACCCTAGGGCAAAACAATGCAAAATCTGCCCTCAAGATGTTGCTCAATCTGATCTACCAATCTAAGTATTCTTTTCAGCCCTTAATCCTTCACAAAACACCATTGAAGCACAAGTAGACCTCCGTCATGAAGTCCTCCCAAGATGAGCTAGGTTTTTGTCCAACTCACCCACGATTCACAAAGGTTTTCGTCCTTGGAATAGGCAACAAGTTGTTGATTCAAACTGAAGATAATATGCACAATGATGAAATGCCTCCACAACTCCATATATTTATATTCAACTTAACCTTTTCCCTCCAATTTAGGCGCCCAAATTCACCTTTTAAATTTTGAATTCTTTTCCTTTTTATTTTCCAAATGGGGCGCACTATTCCATTTTCCAAATGGGGCACACTTATCAAACATGTATTAGAGTGAGACTATATCTGTATAAAACAAGCCAAAATGTGACACTATTTGCTTGAAGAGTGACACTCTAATTTGCATGAGGAATAGAACACTCTAGTGTTTATATGCAATCCTCTTGGTAGATATATGCTTTGATTTATTGTTCATGACCAAATGGTGAGAAAAATTGGTATGAATTTTTGGGTAGTTGCAGAGACTTCCACCCAATCCTCTAGGGGAAAGCCGGCAAAGCTGTATTTTAGAGCTACACATGACTTTGCATCCCGTGGTATGGCATGGACTTTATATTTAGTGCCAAAACTGAAATGGATGCCACATAAACCACAAAATAGGTCATCACTACAAACAATTTATTAGTCTTAAGATTACTCAAGCAGCATCAGATACGTGGATCCAAAGTAGACAACCAGCATTGGATTTAAATTCTACTCAAAAAATAAATCAATAAATGGAGGTGCATTTCTGCATTTCATTATTTGTGTTGTTCAGAATGCTCAAGCATGGTAGAGCTGGAATTTTGATGAAAAGAAGAGAATGGCAGCCATGGTGTGAGCAAGTTGTGGTGCCATAATGTGAAGGGAGATGTAAACACAAAGTAATGAAGAAAACTGTTTACCCCACATGTAATGTCCCCGTTTTGGAGGTAGATTGATTTAATTAAATTAATTAATTAGGTTGTCCAAAATAATAATTTTTCATGAGGATGACTAATTAATTATTTTAATTAAATTAAAAATGGTATTAAGTTAATTATTTATAAGGTTATCAAATAAATCAATTTTATAAGGTGACCTTATATTTAATTAATTTAATAAAGTGACTTGAATAAAATAATATATATCCTAAAATCACTTAATAAAAAAATAAAATAATGTTCTAGAAGCTTCTTGAAGAATTGGAGAAAAAGAATAAATAGAGGGGTTGCCTAAGCTTATAGAAATCCAAATTTGAAATTGATATTTGACCATTTATCTTGTGGAGCCAAAGGTTTCTGCAGATTTCTTCCTGATCATAGGAAACGAAAACTTCCTATTGATAGCAATTTTGAGGGTGTGAAATATCACCTGAATTATTGCAGCTGTGGGAGAGGTTACTTCAGACTTCTCATTGGTACAAAATTTGTGGCCTAAGGCCAATTTTGCTTAGTTCGATTGGGGACAATTGTGGAAACATTTTGGTGCTTAAGTCTTCATCAAGTATGGCATAAAGGGAGGTCGATTTGCACTCAGATTTCTACATCAGTCATTTCCAATTTTAATAATAGCTGGTAGAGTTCATCAATTTGTTCATGGAGGCTTCTAAATGCAATGATTTCTTTCTATGGTTGGGGTGCTATGTTTATGGAGACCTGGTAATGGTTTTTGGAGGTGAAGAAGCGACTAGGAGGCAGCATACAAATTATTACAGAAGTCTGATATTAAGCAGCAGGGGCGGCATGTTAAGTGGTTCGATTTTAATCTAGGAGGTATAATAAAAATCAAAAAAAAATCAGAAGTCTTTGCTAGTGGGAGAGAAGGTAAGGCGCTGCATTTCTGGAAGCTAAACAATCAATATCAAGGAGAATTGAACATCTATGACTCAGGCAGCCTACATTCTCCAGGTTCTTTATCAGCCATTGCGTTGTTTTCAGTTTGGTACTCCATCAGTAAATTATCATTGTAATATTCTGTAGTTGCAGCTGTAGGTGTTTATTACAATCAGATTTAGCATTGTAATTTGAAGACATTGCATTGATCAATTCATGACAATAAGCAAGCTGCTGTAGATGGTTATCTTGCATATCAGATTTCTCATTATAGTTGATTCTTGAATGTAAGCCAAGAGTCTTGGCATTTTTCATTGTCATCATTGTAGAAGGGATTGCATTTCAATAAAGATATCATCAGTTGGGAGTTATAATGATCATTTGAGTATTGTATGAGGTTGATATAATGCCATCAGGCTGTAGATGCATTTTCTTCATCTAGTTTCTTATTTATATGCATTTGGAAAGACAAGAAGTGATTGCATTGCATTTAGAGAGTTGATTAGACATTATAGAAGTCTTTTTCAAGCTTTCAAATCCATTTGCCATTCGTTACAAGCATCAAACTACAATCTGAAACATCAAACCAGCAAACAAGCAATTGCATACAAACTATTTGACAAAATTACAAGGCAGCAAATTGAAGAGATTAAAGTCAGTTTGAGCAAGGCTCATTACACCACATTGAATGGCTAAGAAGATGTCGTATACCCCAAGAGTCAAACCCAGGAGCATACCTCATACTTGTGACATCTAAGTCGAAGGATGGGTCATAAATGAAATTTACCAAAAATTAAAAATTAAAAAAAAAACCTTTTTTCACATTCAATTTAATTTTCTCCTGTGTTCAAGTGCACAATAACTTTCTCCATTATTTTTTTTTGAAAAATAAAAACTAATTTCCATGTTTAAACACAAACCAATTTTTCAATATTAAATCTTAAAAGAAAAAAAGTTCTATGTTCTAACACAAACTAATTTTCCACCTTTTTGATTAATTATTTAAAAAAAACCTACTTCCTATATTGAAAACGAGTAATAACTTTTCCCTCAAGAAAAAACCGACCCCTCGTCTTGATCGCAGGCTAATTTTTCCCTTCTTGAAAAAGAATCCTATTTAATATGCTCTAACTCAAGGCAAACTTTTTCTTATTTAAAGAAAAACCTAATTTCTCTGTTAACCAGAAAAACCTAATATCTCTGTTCGGATGCACATAAATTTACCTTAATTTAAAAATACACTGTCAAACGCAATTCAGAGACATTAAAAATAATTGTTGTTTTCAACTACTTTTCGGCTGTTTCGAAAAATAAATTAACCCAAAAAAATAATTCCACGCAAACAAATTTTCCCCTGTTTTAGGTGTACAAATCAAACCAAAAAAATATCCTGCGTTGAAACGCAGACAAATTTTTCCCTATTTATATGAATAAATTAGACCGAACCCAGAAATCTCTTTGTTGAAATGCAGACCAATTTTCCGCTGTTCAACAAATCCAAAAAATTAAAAAACTTGTGTCGTAATGTAGACTAATTTTCCGCCATTTTTGTAAATAAATCAAACAATTTAATCAGAAAACAAATTTTGAAAATACCACTTATTCTCAAGTGCAAACAAACTTCTTTCTTCTCTAAGGAATTTTTTTCCTTACTGTCAAATGCAGCGAATTTTTCTCAGTTTATATGTAAAGCATACAAAAGTTTAAAATTATGTCTTACTTCAAAATTTAAACCTAAATAATTTGAAAATTAAGTTTTTGTCCTAAACGAAAATTTCAAAATGAAAATTAAGCAGAATAATTTTTAATGTTCAAATAATAAACAAAAGCTTTCTCTGCTCGCATGCACACAATGCATATTATTTTAAGCCTGTGTTTTACTGAATTTTTTTCCGAGACTAGTCCAAACATTTAAACCTGACCTTCGAGAATTTCACCAAGAAGCTCATCTTGTTTATCGGAGGCCATGAGCTGATAAGCACGATCCATGGTGACACCTTTCATGACAGCAACATCGCAGCCATGCAAAGTCATGATCTTATTAAATATCTCCGACCTGTAGCCACGTCTCATACAGCGATCAATCGGACAAAATAATCCGAGGCCTGGCTTAAGTTTAGCCAGAGAATTGAGCAACCCCAGCGTAACGGCATCGGATTCGAAGCCTGGATCGCCTGACGTGTTGTAAACATAAATCGCATCTCTAGTCGTACTTACATCTCTCGTTGCGTTGTGAATTTGTCGTACGGAAGCGACATACCAGAAATCTTCCGAAGCATTGGAGAGACTTTTTGAAATGTAATTAAGACTTTGGGTGAGAATCGATCCCG
The DNA here is from genome assembly GCA_007258455.2 of Sequoia sempervirens. Taxonomy (NCBI): domain Eukaryota; kingdom Viridiplantae; phylum Streptophyta; class Pinopsida; order Cupressales; family Cupressaceae; genus Sequoia; species Sequoia sempervirens. The sequence goes on along the minus strand of VDFB02089240.1, from coordinate 50,114 downwards.
CAACCTGCCTGCCTCGTGTTTGCGCAATTCGTAGCATTGTGTGTGTTTTTTCGTTTCGCAGTGTGAAGAAGCATACAAAACTTTTTATAGATATTATTTTGAAAGCGGAATCGAATTGGAGACCTCCGAATGTAAAAACCGCGGGCGTATGGTACCTAGATAGCCACGTTTCCGATGTTTATGTTTTTGGCGTTTTGAGCAGTACGTCAATTACGGCTTTGAGTTGCTGGTATTGCTGGCGAGCCTCAATTTCAAAATAAAACCACCACGCGATGAATTTGTACCAGCCGCAGGAATTTGGGTAGATAATTAAGGCAATGGTGGCGCGTCGTAGTTGGGGCCCAAATTTGACCGTCGACCCCGCCTGTCAAAGCAAATTTTCCATGTTGTCTTTTAAATATTAAAAGATTTTTTAATAAATATCTAAACTACTTATTACATTTATAAATTCAATGGGTTTGTAGTAAAATATTTTTAGAGGTAAATAGTTTTTTCATTATCAAATTTTTAATTATAGATAAAGATACAAAATTTATGTAGTTTAACAAGTGTCACTTAGTAGTTAGTACTTGTCTTTATAGTATTTTAATTTTAATATTTTAAATTTAATAAAAATAAATGTAAGTTTTGTTAATGTGAATAAAACTAAATGTTAATTTTTTTAATTATAATATTAATATAATATTTAAAAATGTTACATTAATGTTAATTTTTATTAAAACTATATAAATAATTAACATTATAATGTAAATTGTATGATAATGCATGTTTATATTAATAGAATAGAAGGTATTATAAAGATATTATAAGTATAAAAAAAATTCAAATGATAGTATAATATAATTAAAAGAAAAAAATGATAATTATATAAATATAAACTTTATCTAATAATTATGACAATATGTATAATGCACTATAAATTTATTATATTATATTAAATAATATTTATTGATTATATAATATAAATTTAAAAAAAAAAAAAAATTAAATTATTTTATATTAAATAAAATATAAACAAAATTAAATGATTATATAGTATAAGTATATGAAAGAATTAAATAATTATTATTTAAACATAAAATTTATATAATAGTTTTGTGCAATAATGATGAAAGTTATGTAAACAATGGTTGAATGTAGCCAAAATAATAGTTCTTAGTTCTCAAAACTAGGCAAAATAATAATTCTAAGTTTTTAAATGTAGCCAAAATAATAGTTCTTAGTTCTCAAAACTAGGCAAAATAAAAAGTTCTTAGTTCTCAAATGTAGCCAAAATAATAGTTCTTAGTTCTCAAAACTAGGCAAAATAATAGTTCTTAGTTCTCAAATGTAGCCAAAATAATAGTTCTAAGTTCTCAAAACTAGGCAAAATAATAGTTCTAAGTTCTCAAATGTAGCCAAAATAATAGTTCTCAGTTCTCAAAACTAGGCAAAATAATAGTTCATTTTCACTTTTCCTAAAAATCCTCCAATCATATTGATGAAAAATAATTTTTATAATTTATAAAATTAAATATTTTGCAAGTTCACTTTACAAAATTGAATTTTTTTTTTTTTCAAAAAAAATTATTGTTTTTGATTGGTTGAAAGCTAACTTAGTAATAACTAATTAACTAAGAAAAACAAAACTCATTGCAATAGTATTGCTTGACGGCAAGTACTAATAACTCCCATAGAGTTGTAGAAAAACAATTAAAACAAAAATCTATAGTTAAAATTATATTCTATATACCTAAAACTTATTAAAATTCCTTAATAATTTTATAGAACTAAATTCTATCAAGTTTAAAATTTTGGTGGTTGAACTCAACATGAATGTATTTTAGAGGGATGTTTTAGAATTGAAATACACTTCTTCATATATTTAAACTTCTATTCTTAAAGGCAAGTGATTTAGTGGTAGAATATTATGTAGGCTACAAGCAAGTTGTAACTTTGAATGTCAAACACAATCACTTACCCAAGAGTAACATAGTTTTTAGATAAATTAGGATTAGAATCTAAATGGTTAAAGTGTTGAATTAAGTTCTTCAAAATTGATCTCGAGCCTTTTTAGGGATTCCTATAGGTTACATTTTTCACTTGGCAAGGAGTTGTCTCTTCTTCCCATATAATTAAAATAGTGATATGGATGTGTTTCCTTTCTGTGGTAATGTGGAATGTGTGATTGGATTGTATCAATTACATCATTTTTGCATGCTCAAGTTGGCTTGTAACTTGGATATTAAGCATTGTCCTCAATTTCCATAGTAATGACAATTGGTGAAAGTGTGCAATAATAGATGAAATCTTGCTTGCTCACAATTTTTTTATGTCACATTCCAAGGGTGCATAATATATTAGTGATGTGCTTGTGTAAGTTATTTGTGATCACTTGGTGTGGAATCTTGTTGATGTTATTTTAGTACATTTTGCTTCAGGTAGGGCTAGGTCTTATGGGCCAATAGGTTGGTCTTCACTTGCTCATATCGGTGGAAGAATTTTGAATATGGAATGAATCCAACTAGTTCATTATGTAGTGAACTATATCTGTTATGTATATGTAAATAATATTCTAAATTAAATAATTAAGCTAAGATGTGATGTAGTAGTGGATGGAGGATCCAACTAAGGATTATCCAACCATGTAGCAAATTGATACAATACAAAGTGGAACTCGATAAAATAATAAAATAGTAATGTGATATTTATTAATTTTCAATCATGAATGACATACAATCACCACAATGGGATTCTAAAATACTAGGTGTTTGATTACAAATTGGCAAAAATATAGAATTTGAATGATATTATAATGAAATGCAAGAATGTTGAGCTAGAACCCAAAAGTACCTCACTAGCTTGAATTTGAATCCTTTCAAGTGATTGTAGGGTTATTTATATGTTATATTTTATCCTTAAGAGTGATTTGCACTGCCTATAAGGAGGTGCAAAGCTCAATGCCAAATATTACATGGAGTCAACTAAACATGTGAAGGAATCTCTTGGAATGAATGTGGTAATCGTGGGTCAAAAAATATCCTATTATAAGGTCACATGGATCAAATGTATCTTGTAATATATTTTTCTATTATCATACAATTTAGAAACTTGTCACAAACTATGAATAATAGAATTGGTTGCTTTCTTGGTACGCCCAATAGTGAGGATGGAAGTGAATTATAACTTTGTAATGATCCAAATCATCTATAAAATTGAATATGATGTTATAGGATCAATGTGCAATGAGAAATTCTAACCACAAAATAAAATATTCAAGTGTAATGGGTGATCCCACAATACTAGTTTACAATTTTTGTCCAAACTGGACATTGAACTAATTTTTTCTAACTAAATTTGCACTTTTAAGCACCTATAGCGGCTTAACCGTGAGGAATTTGAAGATGATGCAAACTAGTGATTTGTGACATTTTGTCTGTAGATTCTAAATATATATTTTTCAAAAAAATTGGAATCAAATTGCACTTATTTTTCCATCTCCTTCGAAAACTAGTTTTTTTTCAATAAACACCATTTTTAAGAAGTGACACTCACTTATACAATATAACTTTTTTTCCATGAAGGATAAAATTCTAATTTTTTTGAATTTAAATTTGTAACTACAATATCTAGTGCTTTCATGTGGTTTTATAGTTTTTTATTGAATATTTTTACCTTAATTAAGTTTTGAAGTCAAACCAATTACAATTCAAACATAGGCAGACCGTATACAACATAACTTTTTTTGTATGTACCGAAATTCAATTATTTTTTTATTGGATCAAGGACTTCAATATCTAGTACATTGATATTTTTCAAAAAAAAAAATTGATAATCTGCTATTTTTCCACATGTGCAAAACAAAGAGCTTGATTTTTGGTGAAAAACCTATGTTTAATCAAACTAAAAAACAAATACATAATAAAACCAAAACATATTAAAATTATATTCGTTGGATAGTTCGTGCTGAGGACTACCATCATCCAGTTGGGTCTGTGAAGTCTCCTCCATTTTCATCCTCAACTCGAGCTTCGAAGGGAAAAATTCTAGAGATATTTGGTGCCAGAGGGGGAGAAAAGGTGGGAAAAGGGGGGTTCGAGTGAACCCCCCCTAGAGGTTCGCTCAAACCCCCTTTCCACAAGCTTTTAATTTTGTTTTTTTCCTAGGAAATGTGGGACCTAGCATTTAATGGGTTCACTCGTAGGGGGCTTCTAGCAAACCCCCTTTTGGTTTGCTCGAACTAAAATGTTTGTTCAAACCCCCAAAAACCAAAAAGTTTTCCATGGGGGCATTTTTTGCAATTTTCCTTCCTCATTGGAATTGTAAACCAATTTTGTGGGTTTACCCTAATGAAAATGCAATAAGATTTATAATGACTAGTAATGATTAGAATGTGAATGAGAAACTTATAAACAAATAAATAAAGTAAAAATAAAATTTTTTTGGGTGATGCAAGATTGCTCCTACACCCTAGAATACTCCTACATTAAACACCTAAGGTACTTTAAAAAGTAATTCCCTCACTTTTGATGGCTAAGGGAAACCAAAATGGTCTTGACAAGAATCAAACATGGTGAAGATGCTTCCTACACTAATAAATAAGAGGAGATATGTGAAAAAACTAAATAAATCATAAAATTACAAGATTTATTAAACACAAAAGCACTATACCATAATATAGTGAATTACATGGAGAAAAACAAATCAAAGAAAAATCCCACACTCCAAAGCAACTCATTGTATTATTTAGTAATCAGAAGTTACAATATCCTTATAGAGTCTAAGCTTTTGCAAGAGTATCACCAACCAAATGTCTAGAGTAATTCTAGTAGCATAACAGAACCAACAAAACTTACTATTACAACCTCCATTTCAAGCACCTAATATATAAGAGAAGCATTACACAAAACTATAAAATTTAATTACAAAACCATTAGATAAAACCACTTAAATATGTGCCTCCCAAGTCCATAGTTAGAAAACCAACATCCAAACCCCAAGATGAGTTCACAAGCTAAAAATAGAATATATCTTCCACTTTTCATAAGTGTGTCATAATCCACTCATCAACTTGGGTGTTCCATTTTGGCTTTATTATCTCCACTAAAAAATTACTTATGACACATCACAATACATGTCATAAGTTGGTCAACAAGTGTAACTGTCTCTTATAGCTCCGGGGGTGGGTGGGTGAGTGGAGGGTGAGTGGAGGGTGAGTGGAGGGTGAGTGGATGGGATAATGGGTGGGAGGAATAGCCAACGTGTCAAAAGTAATCTCAAACATCCTAGAATTTTTTATTTTGACCAAAAACCCTCTATAATCAATAGGTTAAGTTTTACAAATCATGTAAAGTAAATGGTGTCTCAACCTTGCAACTACATGAGGTTACTATTTATAGTAAGTTTTTCTTTGAGAACAAATTGGTGTCGAATTTTCCCCAGAGCTTCAAAATAGCTGAATAAGCATGCTTGTAAAGTTTCATTGCAAGATCATGTTTGGATTTGAAGATATTAAATTTTCTATTTTGAAAGTTTTAAAGTCTAGTTTGAAAGATTTTGAGGATTTTTTTGGGCCTAAAAGTGGTTACAATTGGCAAAGCGGATTATACCTTGATAGAGCTCTTTGCAGGATTTCTACAATTCAAACAATTTGTTAATTGAACACCCAGATCGAAAGCTATGGCCTCTAAAAGTTGGGTCTCCTAAAATGGGAGACGTAAAAATGTGTTGGACACTTAAATGAACTATAAAGAGGGAGTTACAAGTGGTGGTGTGTGTTTTGAAACATCATAGGTGTAAGGATATATTAAAATGAATAGAAATTACTAATCCAAGTGCAATTGTTTGAAGAAAAATATTACCATCAAGATGAAAACCGAGAGCACCAAGAGCATGCACACCAAATATTTGAGAGGAGCCACAATATTTTGTAAGGGGAAAAAAATAACGAAAAACCCTCAATAGTATGAAGATGACATAAAGCATAATAAGATCACAAAGAGATAATGAGAGAGAGAGCTCAAACATAGAATGCTTCATATCAAGAATTAGAGAAGCACCTCAAATAAATAGAAGTGAGAAAGGAGTTGCATAAGTAACTCCCATGTCTATGCATGCCACATTTCATCCTATGTTTGTGCAAGGTGTCAAGATCCCCATAAGGAAGAGGCCACACCAAAGTCTTAATATTCCTCAAAAAATGAATTATAAAAGTGAGTCATCCTCACACATGTGTGAGGAGACTCAAATAATAAAAAAGACTAGTAAGGATTCCTTTGGAATATTTCTATAATTATTTAAATAATATAATTAATAAATAATATTCATCTAAGTAAAGATTAATTCCTAACACCCCCTTAAGATTTACTTTGGGAGTTTACATCAAACTCTTCAATGGGTTGTAATTCTAGAATTTTACATTGATGGAGAAACTCATCTTTACAAAGAGATTTGGTTCAAGAATATTTGCAACTTGATCTTCACATTTACAATACAAAAGAGAAATTTGCTTGTCTTCAATTTCCTCTCCAATGAAATGATGTTGGAGAGCATTGTGCTTGGTCCTTGCATGAAAGATAGGATTTTGTGAGATAAGGGGGATTTGCTGCTCATGAGTCTTTTTGTTCTCAAGAGAATCCCAAGGAGAAAACTACCCTTAACCACCTCAAATGTTGTTGAATGAAAAATTTGCAAAGAAGATCATATACATACTAATTATTCAAACAAACTACTACAAAATCCAAGAGAGTAGGATTTCAAGATCTCTATTTCAGAAGGAATAGCTCTCAGACAGAGGACTACAATGCAGTATCAGGAGTATCAAGACGCTAGCATGACATGCTAGCATCCAAGGCTAACAGAACCAAAACGTTGAACCGAAATACTAAAATCCTACTATCGTACATAGATTTGAGGTCTATTTAATAGAATAAATGAATAGAAAACATGAAATGATATAAAGCACAAATAAGGGCCAAGAAGGGACTTGCAAATGATTGAGCGCTTGAAATATTTCTCCAAGCTTCACTCCAGCAACATACACACAAGATGAACGAGGAAAAATGTTGGGGTTGTTTCATGACTTGCCATAGTCAAACCCATGTTTTGGTGTTCCCACCTCCACGAACAACCAGATAGATGGAGAGAGTAAACAAAGGAAATAAATAAGGAGTGGTAAAAACAATCCCCACTTGAGGAGGAGAACCCACACCACAAATTAGAAAATAAGAAAAGTAATCTATTCACAAATAGATAAGAACAAGAGAGTGTTACCAATAGTTCTCGATCCCCTCTTGAATGCACGAACGCACTGTTGAATGCTTGGAAGAAAGCTTTGGTTGGTGGAGGGACGTCAGTCTAGCAAAGCTTCATGCATAGAAGTGATATTGCAAGAAGAAAGGGCAGAGAATAGAGTGAAATTGAAGAAGCGAAGTGTTAGAATGAGAGAGAACTCCCAAAATGAGAGCAAGAAAGGGATTTTTGTTACTGCAAGAGTGGGAGGAGACATTACACTCAAAAATCTAGCTACAGGGACATGTGTTGCGAGTCAATATTTTGAGATTCCTCATTTCAAACTTAGAAAATCGATAAGATGCTAATGCATCAAGCAGATGTTCATGTGACGCACAAGCGTCCAACATATCAATTTTCAAGAAACAAGGTGGTAGACTATTGTCACTTCTTCATTGGACCTCACAGAGTTAGAATTGCAAAATTTCAACCCATAAGGCTCTTATCAAAAATGCACCTAGGTGTAATAAATGCAAGGAAAGCTACTAAAATGTGAAATTACCCTTGAGGTGTAATTTCGCAACATTATAGATTCTTTACCAAATCAATAACACTTTGATTATCACAATATAAGGGTGTAGGGTCCTTTTGAGATAGACCAAAATCTTCAAGTAGTCTTCTCAATTATAGTGCTTCTTTGGATGCATTGGTACAACCTTTATATTCAACTTATGTAGAACAAAGAGAAGTAGAGTGTTGCTTCTTACTATTCCATGAGATTTCACTTGATCCAACAAAGAGATAATAACCACAAGTGGATCTCTTGTCATTAAGATCACCTTCTAAATTTGAATTGATATAACCTTTTAAAGAAAAATCACAATTTGCATCATAAAAGAGACCAAGATTAAGAGTACCTTTAACATATCTTAAAAAAAATTGCAACTTTAAAATGAGTTTGTTGTGGTTTAGACATTTATCTAGAAACTAAACCAACACTATATGAAATATCAATTCTAGTAACAGTTAAAAAATTTAAACTTTCAACTAATTACCTATATAAAGTGGGATCAACCAATAATTTAGTTCCTAATTCACAAGAAGTAGATAATTTGCATCATTCATTTTGAATTTATCTAAGAGATCTTGAGCATATTTATGTTGAGAAAGAAATATACCTTTAGGTGTTTGCCAAATTTGCATACCCAAAAAACAATGTAATAAGCCTAAATCAGTCATTTGATATTGATTATTGAGTTGAGACTTAATATCACTAATCAAATTGTTAGAACTAGAACTGATAATTAAATTATCAACATATAAAATAATGATCAAAATATTATTTTCACTATGTTTAATATATAAATTTGGATCATTTTTACTTCTAATGGAACCTTGAGATGTACAAAGAAAGCATTAATTTTAAAATACCACCAAAAATTGCTACTATTTCTATTCAAAACTAAAACTATTGCAATGGTTGTTCTCTAATGATTCTAAGTCCTTTTGTAAAAGATGATAAACAACCATTAATACAACCCTCAAGGCCTTAAAAAGAAGTTCTCCTTCAGCATTGAAAATGATAACAGAAAAGATTCCCACTTCCTTGCCTGCTACCATCGCTATCATGGTGACAGTTGAAACAACCTTACTAGGAAATCATAAGCAATCCTCCATAGGTGGCAATGGTGTCATCTATCCCTCCTCAACCTTCAATTGCAACCACTTTCTCACTTCATCATTAAATTGGCCAATGACAGGTCTTTGTCAAAAATATGAGAATTTGTTCCTCAAAAGTGTGGGCTTGCCATGCATCAACCTCCTTCATTACCCTATGGCAAGCCCACTAAAATTCCTTCCAATGGCACACAAAGCTGCCACACAATGCCTTGGCAAGTTGCGCTACAAGCTTAATCCTTTGGGCTCGATAAGAGTTGCATGACTTTGACACGTGGCTCCCCTCCATGCAAACTTTAAAATTAAGCACAATGAGGGCCTATGGATAAATTCTCAAAAAAGGGCTAGTAAAGCTGGAAAATGAAGATTGAATCCCAACTGGCATAAAATCTTTGAAAGCTTTAAAAGAGGCATTATTTCTAACAATGCCTCAGAAAAAAAACCTTCAACAAAATAAGGTTGTGGTAGATAATGACTACAACTTTTGGCGACTCTTGGGGACCTCTCCCTGTGGAGGTAAGAACCTAGAACTTTGGTTCTACACATGAAATTAGAAAAGTTAAAAAGGGAAGCTTGTTGCTCTATATCTTTTGAAGAGCGGATTGCATAGTTTCCCATTACACATCAAATGGTTGCAATTTCTTCTTAAGCACTTTGGAGACCTTATCCAAAGTGATCATTTATTTAACAGAGAAATTCTTTAAAGTCTACGCAATAGCCTCCATGTGATGCTCCAATTGAGCGAGCAGTTGCAAAATTCCTTCCACATCAACAATACTCAAGGATTGACTAAGGCCTTGAAAAGTGACCTGGTCTTGCTACTTCTCTTCTAGTATCTACTGAATCTAATCCTCTAATATGATGGTGTCATTTGGAAGGAAAG
>VDFB02089240.1:0-36835 GCA_007258455.2 Sequoia sempervirens | reverse complement strand
TTTGCTTCCAATTTTTCTTCTATTTTTTTGATATACTATCGCTTGTTGCATCTAGCTTTGCTTCCATTTTTGCGTCTTTTGTTTCTTCTAATATGGCTTCTATTATTGTATATGTTGTTTCTTCTAAAATTACTTCCATTATTACTTCTTTGTTTGCTACCTGAATTGCTTCTATTTTTGCTTCCTAGATAACGACAAGTTTTGCTTCCAAGATTGCTTCTGGTTTGCTTCTAGTTTGGCTTCCATTGTTGCTTCCTTTTTTGCTTCTAAAAATGCTTCTTGTTTTGCTTCCATTTATTAATTTAATATGTTTTATTTCAATTTAATTAGTTAAATATACCATGCCTCTTAAATAATTCATATGATTATAGAGTAAGTGATTTAATTATTTAACTCATATGATTAAATAACAAGATAATTATTATAACATGATCATCATCTATAATTAAAACAAGTGAGTCATATATCTATAATTTAATTGAATTTGACAACATCCACCTTGAGCAATAAATTAAAATCATCATACGTAATAAATATCCATCCAAAAATCATCGACCACTTTTAATATATATAAATTGACAAGTCATTATTGATAAGATCATCATCATATATAAATAAAACAAGTGAAAGTCGCATATGCCAATAGATCAATAACATGTCAAAATGATATATGTCCAATAGTTGACATAAATAAAAATGATACATGTACAAATGATATAAGTAAAAATGATAAACTATGTAACTCAAATTGATACATGTCCAAATGATATAAGTGAAAATGATACATGTCAATATGATACAACTCAATAATATGGTACTATAGGCCGTGAAAATGATACATATGATAGTAACCATGAAAAGAGGCATCATAACGATATATCAACAATGATCCATGATGAAATCTATATCATCATGAATGTCACTAGCTACTACCAGCAACTATCTCATCATCATCATCATCATTAACATTGTCATCAGCCTCTGTGTCTTCCGTATTTGCATCATCATCATCCTCTGTCATGTGATTTGTACTGACAAAACAAATATTTTTTTGGATCTATATCATGATGAGGATCATCTTGATCTTCTGGAAGACCTGTGTTCTACAAAAAAAAAACATTTAAAATGAAAATTTATTATTTATTTCATATAATAATTTATTTTTCTGTTATATATCTAATATTACAACATATGAGACGAAACCATACTCATATTACATCATATCAAAGTGCACATACCATAATAAAATTTCAAAAAAGTTACAGCTAATATGTCATTCCAATGATGTAAAACATGCAACAATTCTAATGAACATTAGTAAAGATCATAAAAAATTTGTTATACAATTTAACTATCAATTGTAAATTCTATTACATAACCTTAAGTGCCAACCCTCAACATTTTGTGTTTATATCATTATGTTTGCCTCAAAGATCCTTTAAGAGCTAACTAGACTATATATCTTCTTCTCCTATATTTCAGAAATGGATATTTTTCTAAGACATTTTGGCACTGTAATATGCTTCAAAGGTTCTTTGAGAATTAACTAGTCTATATGTCCTTGTATTTCAGAGTTTACATTTATGGTTTAGGTTTTCATTTGTAAGCAAGCTATGACATGCAACAATACTTGAGCATACAGAGAATAGTTCTTCAGGACATTTTGTACTTTGATTATACTATTTTTAGGTGACCTTTTCATGTGTATAATCATATCATGCTCATGTATGTTAATATAAGGCAGCTATGGAGGTAGTTCAAAGAGATGGCCCTGAACTTTTGCCTCATCTTACAAAGTCTACAGGAACAGGAATAGGGATCGAATTTCAAGAGTCTGGTTTAAGTTTGAATTCAAGAAATGACAAAATTGTGAAGGCTAGAATGGCTTTAAATGTATCACTTAGGTTTCAAAATTTGCAGTTGCAAACTGGTAACCCCAAGACATAGAATTATTCATTGCTCCTTGATGACACTGTGGTTGTTAAGGATAAAGGGCCTGAAAATGCAACTGGGGTTAGCTCCAAAGTATACATTGATGTTGCATACTCATTTAATGACAACAATGAAGACGAGGAAGTGAAACAAAAACCAAGGGTTGAGGTAAATGGAGGAGAATCAGGCATCTCCAAGGCAACCTTATGATTTGATAATCAGGAGATGACTAAAGAAGAGTAGTGCCGACAATACCAAGCGAAATTTGCAAGGAAAAATAATGAGGAGACTACAAGAAGATTGGCTACAGGGGGCATTGGTACAGGAGGTGTACATGGCTCTTCCAAGCCATCCACTGAAATGGTTTCCTTCAAAAATGTGGACGATATCCCCGTTTCTAGAGAGCTCATGATTGAGGTTGATACGAAAAATGATGTTATTCTAGTACCCATATATGGCATCATGGTTTCATTTCATGTAGCCACCATCAAGAGTGGTACAAGACAACAAGATGGAGGGAATTCTTATATAAGGATAATTTTCAATGTTCCAGGTATTGGTTGTAATGCCAACTACATGCCAACATTGAAATTCCCTAATAGTATTTATGTTAAGGAAATTTCCTTTAGATCCAAGGATTCAAAGCACATCAGCCATGTGGTACAAATGATTAAATCCCATAGACGATCTGTGGAAGTGAAAGAGTCTAAAAAGGAAGAGATAGCTACATTGGTGACTTGTGAGAAACCTCAGCTTTCAAAAACAAAGCCAATTAGGCTAGCAGACCTGTGGATTAGGCCAGCATTTGGTGGAAGAGGAAGAAAGATAACTAGAACTCTAGAGGCCCGGAAGAGAGAACTAATAACATGTATCAAAACATTAAGCATGCATTCTTCCAGCTAGCAAAGGAGATGATTACTTTGCTTCATTTTCATTTTCATAACCATATCATGGTGGAAACCAAGAAGACCAAGGATGTCCAATTTTATGTGGAGGTAATGGATGTGGTCCAAACTTTAGGAGGGGCAAGAAGGTCAATGTATTATCCTGATGAAATTGAGGAAGAACATCAAGATAAGGACAAGAAAAATAAAATCAATGCAGAGTTTCAAGGATTTGTCAAGCGAGTAAGAGATTTATGGGAGCAACCTCATCTAAAATATTTTGAACTAGAGTTTGATATACCATTTAGAGAGCTTCATTTTCATGAAGTTCCTTTCAAAGCCTCTGCTTTTATTGTTCCTACGGTAAACTGTTTGGTGGAGATGGTGGAATTACCTTTCTTAGTAATCACTATTAGTGAGATTGAGATTGTTAACCTTGAGAGAGTAGGACTTGGGAAAAAGGAATTTGATATGGCTATTTTTTTCAAAGACTTCAAGCAGGATGTACTCTGCATTGACGTCATTCCTCAATCTTCACTTGATGGCATCAAGGAATGGTTGAACTCCATGGATATAAAGTATTATGAAAGCAGAATGAACTTGAACTGTGGCCAATTTTTAAGACTATTACTGATGATCTAGATAAATTTATTGAAGATGGTGGTTGGGAATTTTTGAATATGGAAGCTAGTGATTCTAATTCTAATAATTTAGAAGAGTCAGATCAAGGATATGAATCCTCTGATGTAGAAGAGGAATCAAAATCAGATGAGGAAGGTTCAAAAGATGAATCTCTTGTGGAGTTAGATGAGGAAAAAGAAGAAGAAGAAGATTTTGAAGAGCAGGAAGGTAAAACATGGGATGAATTAGAATTCGAAGCTAGAAAAGTAGATAAGGAAAAAGGAGACGAGTCTGACAATGAAGAGGAAAGGCGGTGATGAAAGGTAAAAGCTACAAGGAAGTCTCAAGCACCTAATATTAGAGATTCAAGAGGAATTCCTGCCAAGAGGCATAAAGTTGGATGAATTGAGTTCATCTACATCCTTCTACTATTTATTCATGCACATAAATTGTTCAACTGTTTATGCAAATGATGCATATATGTTAACTTGATCAGTGTTGTTACTTCAATAGTTTGACTTCTATGATAACCAGCCATTAGGCCATTGTGTGTGAGAGCATGTTTGTGTTTTTAGTTAGCTTTTTTGGATAGCTCTATTGGGTGTTAAGGACATTCCATATATCTTTTGAATGTTAAGAAGTCTAGTATTACACGCTTCTCTATGTTGATCAGATCAAGTTGTAGGTTTTTTACTACTGATTTCTTTATTTATGGAGATTTTTAACTTGGAAGACAGGAATTTACTACCTTTTTTTAAAATTAGATGGACAAATTAAGTGGTTGGTTAGCTATGCCAACTGATGTAGACTACAAGGATGTGTCAGATCTATAGGATGCCTACAAAGATGCATCAAAACATTCTTACATGTTAAAATAATGGCAACATCATGAGGAAGGATGGCAAAGATGCATGTGGATCACTTAGTAGAATGGCAACATGAATTCAAGGAAGCACTCCTTGAGATACCATGTTTGTGAGGAAAGAAGATAAATGAAATCAACATGGGACTAAGTTACTCAAATGATACAACTCATAACTTAAATGAGGACACTTAAGAGATATTAAAAGACCATGGTCATTAATTAAAAGATCTGATGAAAATAAGGCATGAATGTCACCCACTACCCTTTAAGGCAAACAATATTTTTTTCCTCAACATGAAATAATGGGACTATTGAGTGGGATCTAGGGCCAACAGAGAAGCACTTTAGAACTCATCCTACGCATCAATAAACAACTCAACACAAGAAATGCAAATTGACATATTAACACAGCAATATCCAACTAAGTTATTGAAAGTCAACTATTGATACCTCGTTCTCCATCTAGACTACAAAATCGGCCCACTTTTTGCTTTGTAACTTTTCCTTTTCAAATTGCTTTGGATATCGGCCATATTTCTCCTCCTGTCAAAACATGGCACATGGACTAGTTAAACTAATTAATATGCAATCATTTAGCTTTTCCTAGGAAATAAAAAAAATATCATTTAACATATTAAATAAACTTACAAATGTACAGATCAAGGCCTGTAAACCTTTCTGGCCATTGTGATGCGTGGCACGAAGATTTTCAAGCCTAACCTTGGAGGCCTTGTCCTAAAACATATACTAATTTAATTTAACTATGCACAAATAAAATTTAAAATTTTGTTTAATAAATTTGATATAATCTTATGAGCAAATTCAAATACTTGCATACTCTCCTCACCGGACTTCCTCCGTGCATCAGACTTCTCATATGCTTTTACAAGATTTTTCCATACTTTCACACTAACATCAATTGGCCATTTTTTTAGCCTTAGCTCGGGAGGGAGTTTTTTTCCTTTTTTGTTTGGTTGCACTGAAATCTCTTGCAATTTTGAGAAATTTGTAGCTTTATCTTCTTTATAGACCAACTTGTGCCAAATTGAGTCTCCATGTCATGAATAACAACTTTTTGCAGGTGCATGTGTATCTTTGACAATGGCAAATGTAGGTGGTCTTTGAATTGTTGAAGGCATGATTCCTTCAACCTATTCACAAATTTTTTTCTAGCATCTACCATTCGAACTTCCCCTAAAGTACCTTGCAAAATAAGCCTAAGTAGCTCACTTTGGGAGCTTATAATTTGACACCCATGAATTGTCATGAGAAATCATTTTGGGGAAGTGTTGAGCACTTATCAGAGATGGGGTCTATGACCATTTACAGCTTCATTGGATTAGTTTTGGTGAGTTTTTCAAGTCTTGGTTTCAAGGTCCAGAAGTTGGTTTGTTGTTGACACATGTTGCACTTTTCTGAGTAGGCCATCTTTGTGATATTGTATCTTTGTGTCTGCTGAGTATTGATCCCAACTGATATTTTTCCATGATTCTCTACATCTTTATGAAGCCCCATGTTAGTTTTCATAACCCCATGAATCCATTTGTCAAGTTTCCCAACTTGATTCCATTTGCAAATTGTTCAGATTTGCAAATTGAACTGTGTAAATCTACAAAAAGTGACCCTACATTTGAATTTATATTTGGTGACTTAATAACCTACACATCAAAGTGGATGTTCCCCATGATTTCCTATATAATTATCTACCACCTTCCTGGTTTGTAGCCCCCCAACACCTCATTTGGTATTTTTTCAAAGCCCATTCCAAATGAACTTTGTCGAGGTTTCATAATAAACATTTCTAGATTTTCAGAGAAGGCAACTTTGAGCGTTAATATCTCGCACATGGGATCAAATCAGGTCAAATCCCTCTTGCACACATATTCAGTGTACCCAACTGACCTAACGTGTCCAGTGGCAGCCCCCCAAATTTTTTTTTGATATTTTTTCAAAGTGGTGACTTTAGAGCCCTGATTGGTTCTGAACAAGTGCGGTTGCAGAATTGGCCGACTGAGCAACTTTGACATTAAATAACTTTCACCTAGGGATCTCTTTTGTCGAACTATCTTTTGCATTGCATTATAGGGTCAAATTTCTACAGGCCTATTCAATTTTGTGCCTTCAAAATAAGTTCTGATGGATTATTTAATTGCTTTTTGATCGCGACAACGCTAAAAATGGTGTTCTAGAAAGTGTCAAAATTTGCAATTCTAATGACAACCCATTTTTTTTTGGTCTCAAACCTCTACAACTCCATTTTCATCAAGAATTAAGGTCATATGATGTGTTATTTTAATGCATTTCGGGTGTGGTAAACACGTCCCGGGGCAATTTACAAAGAATGTACCTAATTTTTTATGGTTGGGCGAAATTTGATGAAATGGGTTTTCTCTAAATAACTGATAATGGTTGCATGCAAAAAATTCAGCTCTAGCTGTCCCGGTTTTCCTACAATGAATTTTCTCCGTTAGGGCTGCAGGTGTAATTAAATTCATAATTTTCCTAAAGTTTCAAATGTTCATATTTAAATTTTTTTGAATATTTTAAATATTGTGCAAATGAAAAGGGGCATTTAGGGCAAACATAAAATGGGTTTCAAATGTTTTGGAGGATAAGCAAGTTTAATTCTTGCTTCTGATTGGCTAAAAAGCAGGTTTCACAACTTTCAAGTCATAGCTATTTTGGGTTTGTAATTCCTATTTGAATTGGTGATCAGCGATGGCGGTTCCTTTTCATCGTTGATTGCAGATTTGATTGTCTTTCTCCACATTCTATCAACAATGGGTGATCTCATATCTTCCTCAGCACCCATCGCCAATAACTATCTCCATTTTCTCGATGTAAAAGGATGTGCGATGGAAACCTAGAAATGATGGAATAAGTGGTAGTGAGCTTGTGGGTGTTGTCTGATAGAAATATTTTGAGGAAAATTTGATGTTGGGGAATTAAATGTGAAGGTGAGTTCACGAGTAATAATTGAGGAACAAAGAGGGATTTTATAGTTAGTGAATGTAATCACGTTTTTGGCTCTCGAGCAGATTTTTGAAGCTGTATATGTGCTACAAATCATGTTTTTTACCTTCCAAATGATGTTTGGACTTATCTACATATGTTGGGAACACTTCCAATGATGTTCTGGCCATTTTACGGGTGCCTGCAACCATGAAAACGACCCTGTATCAAGAAAACCGACCAATTTTGGGGTCCTCTGTATCTTATCGTGCATCACGATTTGCCTTCTTCTATTTTTCATTGCATTCATGATATGTGATGCTCTCCATCGCAAATCGCTATTTGGTCTCACCACCTCCACTTTGTATCATCGATTGGTGAGACAAAGCTGTGTTGACTTTACTAGGTATCGCGAATCAAATGTTTTCATTTTTCCTTTTATTTGTGATGTGTGAGAGTAACTTAGTAGTGATAGATGGAGGTGCGGTGGGGCCCATGATCAATATCACTCATTGATATTTGATGGTTATTTTCAAAAGGTGAATTAAATAAGAAATGAAATATATGTTTGCACGGAAAAAGAGGTTTCTTTTGCTCAATTTAATGAGAGGGTGAATTAAAAATATGGTGCATGGCTAATAATTTCTATATGCCCAAGTGAGATAAAACTAAAAGCCGTCATTGATATAAAAAGGTAAAAATTTTAAAAATAATGGGAAATAAAGTAAATGTAAAATGTTTTGTATTGTTGGGAAAGAACATTTAGGTGAACAAAATAATGATCGTGCATCGCTAAATTGTTATATTTTTCTTCATTTTATGAGCAATGCGCGATGCTAAATATTGGGCAATGTTGAAATAAAGACTTGGTGGGCCTCAGTTTCATTGTCAAATATTAGTTTGCAAAGTGGAAAATAATATTGTTGGGAGTGTAAAGGTGAAATCAAATGCACATGATAAAATATTTTTCCCAAGAAAAAGAAAGCATATGTAATATTTTTATAAAGTGAATAAAATATTCACTGTGGGATGTTTCTTTGCTAGAGAAGAGTTTTAGAGAGAGGGACATTTTCTCTCCTATGTACTGGTTTTATAAGCTATGAATAACATAATCAAGAGTTATTTTATTTGTCTCCATTGAATTCCGGTGGATGTTTAGCTTTATTCTTGCTTATCCATTCAATGAATGTATGTAAATGCTTGATTGAAGTTATTGGTTTATATTAGGCTGAGTGCTAGGATTCTAATAAGAAGTTATGGTTGAGATGTTATGTTGAAATACTATAATGCAGTATCTTAAAACCTTGGATGATGCTATGTATTAAATTGTTATCAGGTTGCACATATATTGAAATTGACTTCATTCCAATGGATAAAGCACTGATCTAAGTGCGTTATTCTTGTTTCAGTCTGGTGGTTAATTCAACAGCTGATTAGAAATATTAATCAATTTACCTATCAATCTTTGTTTGTGTGTGAAATTTAATGCTCTACATCTCTCATGTTTGAATTAGACACTGCCATGAAGGTCAGCAAAACCTTTAGAGTACCGTGTCTTTCAAACAATTGAAGGAGAAACATCTGTTTACAGTATATTTGATACTCTGCCACACAAGTATCTGTAAATATACTGTAGGGATTACCCTCCTAGGTTTAATAGAGCCTAAAGTGTAGGATATTTTAGTCTTTGATTGAATCTTGTTCGTTGGCCATATCAACCCATTGAGTCTGAATATGAGAGTGGCTACTCTTTAGGACTCATTACATCTATTGATTTGGGAACCAACAAAAACATTTACAAATCTATAAATTGACAATGAATTACCCCATTGTGGCCAAAGTCTGCTCCCTTTGCTCTCTTCCCTCTATTGCTTGACATTTTGAGGCGACCTAAGGCAAATTATTTTCGCCTAGTCTATGGATGCAAACGAAGTACACATTGTTAGGTATGAAAGTTTTCATCCAATTTGTGGTATGAAAGCAAGCCAACAATCAAAGAAATTAAAAGAAATTAGCGATTTAAAAGAAACAGGCAATTAATGAGCAAGCTTTAAATTGAATGACACTCTTTCTTGATTTAAATGCCTATGAATAAATTGTTGCCTTTGGAGGGAATCTATAGTTTAATGGGAAAATGTAACAAACCTAAAGGGCCAACAAATGATCAAACCCTACTAAAACAAATTTGCAGGCAAAACATATTTGAAAGGATATAAATATATGCAAAATGAAACAAATGAATTGTAAAAAAATCAATGCTTGCACACCTGTATAGAATGGTAATCTTTGGGGGATAAAAAGGGTGCAGAGTGTGGTTTTTTTGAGAGTTAACACAGATAGGTCCCATGCTCAAGTCGCATATGCTGATTAGAAAGAAAATGAATGTGTACACAATCAATTCGAAACCACAAGCTCATTGTTATGTAAAAGAATAAGTGAAAATTAGTAATAGCTAATTTAAGCCTGAAGATCTCACAAATTTTAGGAAATGACCTATTATTTAGCTTTCATCTCAAAAGACCTATCTCCTCGTATTGTCTCGACCAACCTCTGTTCCGATAGGACCTAGCTGCAGTGGGGCGGATGCAATTTAATGACTTGTCTTGAAAGCACTTGACTACTTTTTTAGGAAGGAAGTGAGAAAGTTGTCTTCAAAGAAAGGTATGGAAGGAAGGTCTGAGAAATCAAACCAGAATCTGAAAGCTTGGGATGGGAATGATAAGCGAACCAAGGCATTGGGGTTTCAAAAATGCATTCATTGCTCTTGGATGCGGAGGAAATAATGCAATGTCTACAATTTAACCCTCCTCCTTTGCAACCACATGAGACTTGAATGATTCGTCTGCAAACAAAAAAAGATTCACAGCCCTTTCTTCACAATCCTCTCCATTTAATCGAAACAAAAATATTTGTGGGAATGAAAAAAACAAATTGTAACCTTACCTATGGTGTGGCAAACTAAATCGAATTTCTAATATATTTGCTTGTAGCCCTCCTTCGTGTTTTTTTTCCCTTTTTTCTCCTCTTCCATCGCATGACATTTTTCTTGTGTCATCTATTTCTTAACGCAGGAAGTTTTTATTTTTTGTTTTTGATTCATTAGTCAGCGCTATAGTTGGCATAGTTAATGTCGACTTTAGCATAGACTTTTATCCCTAAATGTGATCTGTTTGGGGTGCCAAAGGCAATGCAAAGTGCACCTAATTTAGTGCCTAGCAGTGCAAAATGATGTATTTTGCTTGGAAGTTGATAAATAAATTGATCCTAAATTGACTTCATCTTCATATGTTCCAAGGGAGCAATCATGGTTCCCTATTTTATCTATTCCTTATCCCATGTCAATTTTCTGGGTGCAAAACTAATAGAGGTTATACAACTAGATGAGCCATCTAAAGTGCGAAATATTCCAAATTGCATGTTATAGATTTGTATAAAAGGACAAACCCTAATTCATTAGTATCATCTTAGATATAGGGCTTATTGGGGCATTATGAAAAATCATCTATGAGAACTAAATCATTATCTTGTGACATTGACATTGCATCAAAATCCTATGTGTATTGCATGCTTCCTAGAGAGATTTGAGCTCTAATTGTTAAGATTTTGTGTGTAAAATTTTTGTGAAGAGAAAAATGTTGCAATGTCCTATTTTGTTTTTTATAGTGTGTCTTAATGAAAAGCAAGCATATTAACAAGATAATTTCAACAATATTCTCTTGGTGCATAATTGTTATGTGAATATTTTCATTGTTGTGTATTACAGGATCTAGAGGAGGCCATTGAGAGAGGACATGGATGACATAGATCTACTAAATCGCAAAGAGGAAAGTGGGTGGAAATAGATATGACAACGAAATCTACAGATACAATAGAGGTAAGAAGAGAAAGCAACCTCGACCAAAGGAGGAAGGTGTTTATGAATTCACAAATGCTACAACATAAAGGAGATAAAGTCATTTTTTTGTCCATGAGGCCTCTGAGGTCAAACTTATTAGTTCAAAATACATAGGAATGGTGATTAAATGTGATTCTATGATCAAGGGAAAAGTTTGAAAATTACGATGGCCAAAACATGATATCAATATGTCAAATATATGACTAAAGTGAGGTTTTGTGTTGGATAGCATATTCATTGAAATGATATAATTGGTGTACTAAACATTATTTACTATGTTGTGTATTATAGGGGTGAGACAAGGCCATGGCAACAACTCATGTCATATCAAATGAGGACACAACAGATGAAGTGGGACATCCGGTACTCAAATTTTGACTTAACTTAGGAAAAAATGATTTGATGGCATTTTGTGATACATCCATTTTTTTTCACAATATTATTGAAATTTATAATGTATTATCCAATCTTGACATAAATTAATGCATGTTGATTATTTTAGATGGAAATTGGAGCAAATGCAGAGCTTGAGCGTTCAACTAGCAAAAGAAGAAGATGTGTATATGGACGTGGACATAAAGTTGTTAAATCACGTAGAGGATAGTGTGTGGAGGAGGATATGACAATGGATCCTGCAGACATAACAAATGATTGCACTAAACAAGAGGTTGGTAAGGACTATAGTACATGGGATGAATACTTTGAGAAAATTGTTGTTTGTGGATGTTCTATATGTTGTGGAATTGGGGTAAGGAATTTTCCAATTTGATATAAATAACATGTATACTTCGTTTAAAACATTGTTTTATATTATTTAAATAACTAATTTTTTTCTAAATGGATACTTGTAGGATAAAGTTCTTGGTTTAAAGTTTCCTGGATCACCGACTTCCAACCTAGAGGGCAACGATCATATATTAGATGTTACATCTAACAAAAATATGTACCAATATACCAGCTCAAAAGATGAGGAATTGATGAAAACAAGTAACAGAACAAGAATCGGTTTAAAGATGCATAATTTGTTTAAAGATAGGGGGAAGGTGGACTACATACCCTATGAGAATGAATGTGATGGAGATGATGACTTTCCCCTGAGTTTGAGATAAATTTACAAAGAGACATTTGATCATCAACTATATTGCGCTTGGCCTAGTGATCAACAACTACCTAGAGTGTACGAGGTGTTTCGGGATATAACTACATGATATGACCCTCCAATATTCATGGAGTGAATCTAGGCCTCTTTATTGTCCAAAATTTACATGTGGGATCTAAACATAGAAATAATTCAGAACAAATCACTAGGAGATTAATGCTATATTATGGTCCATCATATTACAGTGGTGAATGGAGAAGGCTGGCAGAATATAAGCCTAGCATGTCAGCATATGGTTTAAATTTGAATATGTATACAAATCGTCTCCAATTGGAAAGTGGAAAAGAAATGAATAGAGATCATCTTATGTATATAGATGGATGTGCATACACACAAAAATATTGTAGGATTTATAAATGGTAGTAAGGGAAGGGACCCTACTATAAGACCGAGTTGTCAATTTGTTGAGGTTATAAATGATAAAGATGGAGATATGGAAAGAGAGGTTGATAGATTAATAATGGTTGAGGCTATTATGGACCTTACCATTGGGGATGAGTTATTTATTGATTACCCCTTCTTAAAACGCACTCCTACGTGAAAGAAAAGGGAAGAACAAGGTCTCCCTAAGGATGTTCTTAAGGGTAGAAAACCAAAGAATAATCAATGAGTGTGGACTGGTGTTTTATAAACTATGTTGTCAAAATTGTGTTTTATTTAAATTATTGTATAAAAAAGGTAGTCTATAAAATAATGTTTCATTATTCAATTGATGTATATATGTTCATACAATTTATATTTATATTTTTTAAGCCATATTTGATTATATTTCTTTGAAATTGATACATTTATTATTTATCCAATTGTTGGCAAACATTAAATAATGCTTGTGTTTGTTGATAGGTAGAAGATGTTGATGAAACACATACTAATACCCATGATCCAACTAGGTTATTAAGATTTGGACAAGATGATCCAAACCATCCTTTAAACAATACTAGGGTGAAGAGAGCAAGATTAAAGAGAATACTACTAGCTAAGAAATTTGAAGAGTTGATGAGATCCACATACACTGATGGCATGCCACCTAGCCTTAATGATGATGATCATGATAGTGAAAATGCAGTGCATGAAGAAGGATTGAATGGAATGCTTATAGATTTCTTTAGGGATGAAAACAATGATGACAATAATGATCATATGGTTGACAGTAACGATGATACCAGGGGTAATTACCACCAACGTAATGTTGATGATAATAACATGAAAAACTCCATCAAGCAAGTAGTGAAGACACCCATGTTCAAATCGGGTGCAAGTAGAACCTCAAAATTGGCATGCACATTAATAATATTAGAAATCAAGTCACTATTTGGTTGGTCAGACAAAGGATTCACTACCCTACATAAGTGAGTTGAAATATATTTCTTACTTTGCATTGTCAATTGGTGTACATAATTTGTAAACATTCATCAACTTCGTTTATATTTCTTTAAGGGGATTTTAAAACCATATATTGTATATAAACAGTCCTAATATAGATTGACATATCAAACATGTTCATCATAAGTAAAACATTCAATTGATTTAATCTCTGGAAATCTTACAGGGCACTAAAAACTAAAATATTCCCTAAAGAGAATGTGTTGCCATCAACTTGCAGAGAGGCGCGTCTGTTGTTGGTTGAGTTGGGGATTGAATATAAGCAAATTCATTCATATAAAAATGATTGCATTTTATACATAGATGAATATCAAAACAAGGTAGAATGCTCTGTCTGCAAAGAGAAGAGATATCGTACAAATGTACAAGGTCCTACAGTTCCAAAGAAGGTTTTACGTCACATTCCAATTATACCTAGACTTCAACGAATGTTTCGTTGCAAGTCACTTGCACAATTGATGGACTGACATGCAAAGAATAGGAGTAAGGATGGATTCGTGCAAATTTTGGCTGACTCCAAAGCAATGAAACATATAGAGGAAAAATGGCCAAGAAAATTCAAAGATGAACCTCGTAGTATCAATTTTGGTCTTGCAATTGATGGAGTGTTCCCATTCTCTTTCCTAGGCTCAAATTATAGTGTTTGGCTAGTCAGATTGATAGTATACAATATTCCCCCATGGATGAGTGGTAGAAAGGAGCACCTTATGCTGACTCTCATTGTTCCAGGAAAACGTCAAGTTAAAAACATGGATATTTATCTTGTGCCTTTTATTGATGAGATGCAACTGCTATGGAAAGGCATAAGAATGTATGACATATCACATCCTCCATCAAATAGGTCCTTCATGTTGTATTGTGTGTTATGTTAGACTATTCATGATTTCCCAAGACTTGGTGTTTGTTCTAGTAAGATAAAATATTTACATATTTACACTCATAATTATTTTCATCCCAACTTTCATACTTAGTTTTATAATATTTTTTTGATGTTATTAAAATTACTTATTGAATTGAAGGGATTCAAACAAAGGGGATATTTTCATGTCCAAGATGTGCAAAACAATTTCAAGGGCGGTATTCTAAAGATCTTCATAAATTTATTTATGCAAACAACAGGGTTTTTCTACCACTATCTCATAAGTTTAGAAATCGCCTGAAGAATCAATTTGATGGAAAAGTTGAAAATAGAGGCCCTCCCATGATTATGGGTCCAGGTGATTGTCTTAAGAAGTATGAAGATGCTGAATTGAAAGCTTGGGAGAATTTTTTTGATCAGGGTGATTCAATTGAAGAACCGTAACAAGTTGTAGTTAATATGCTAGAAGGAATGAAAAGGAAATCCATATTTTATGAGCTCCTTTATTGGAAGGATCTATTAATATCTCACCTATTAGATCCAATGCACATCTTCAAAAATGTTCCAAATTCTATATTTCAACATATATTAGGCAAAGAGGACACCTTGTCTTCGAGGAAAGATATTGCTCTTTCACGTACCAAAATTGATAGAAAACATTTGTGGCCAAATACAGAAAATGAAACATATGCAGAAGCTCCATGGATTTTGAAAAAAAAAGAGCTAGACCAACTAAAAAATGTCATCCATTCAATAAGGAAACCTACTAGCTATGGGTCATCATTGGCTAAAGCTTTTATAGTTGATGGACATATCATAGGATTTAAGACACATGATTTTCATAATTTTATGAAGGTATTGTATATCAACATTTAACATTTATAGGTAACAATGATTAAGTACTAAATATATTTTGATATTTTGTTGTGTGAGAAAAGAATACTAGTGACCTTTTCATAAATGTGTTTGATAGCATATCATGTCATTGGCAATTGGGGAGATTCCTGTCTTATAGTTGACTTAAGGAATGCCATAAGTCGATTGTCAACATTTACAAGGTATGTGGTTATATGAAATGTTCATGTGTCAGAGACATAGAGATATTATATTGCATTTTAATTTTTGACTAAAGTTTCATACTAATTTACTATTCGTATATTAGGTGGGTGACCTCCAAGGGGTCCACGAATGTGAAGTGCCCAAATGGAAGAAGGAAATTGCAGAAATTGTATGTGTATTTGAGAAGGAGCTCCGTAAAAGTTTCATGGACCTACAAGTCCATTTACTTATACACCTAGTTGATGACATTGAATTGGTGGGTGTTGTATCAACAAGATGGATGTTTTTCTTTGATAGGTATATGAAAACTCTAAAAAGATAGTCTGACAAAAGGCACATCCAGAGGATTGCATGGCTGAAGGGTATGTATTGAATGAAGCATTTTTCTTCCTGTGTGAATTCCTTGGTAAGTATTTTGAATATGGGCCACACTTTTGGGATGAAGAACGAGCATCAAATATTATTGATGGTGAAAAACCACAATCTAATGGTGTTCAAGTAGAAATTAGTAAGTAAATTCATGATCAACATGGTTGTTTTTCTTGCAATCATTAATTTACTCTATAATTTATTTGTCAAATTAACAACATGACATTTGGAGTTTGAAATAAACATGTTGACATGTAATAGGTGTAGACGAAAGTGCTATACTTGACAAGTTCATTCTATACCACATGGACTTTATGAACAAATGGATTGATTTGTATGATAAAAAGAGAGAAGTGTTAGAAGCAAGGAGACAGTTTAAGAGATCAAACCCAAGGAATACTCCACTTCCCACTGATCTACTTAGGGAATGGGGAAAAGATTACACACTAGAATGGGTTACTAAACAAATTCAAAATCAAACAGAAGATGTAGGTATAGATTCAAACATAATAGAAGATGAAATCAACATGTCTAGAGGATGTGAAAGAAAGGTATAATTTTAGAAAATGTTGTTTCCTTATAGTTTTTGACACTATTAAATATTTTAATATTCGTCATTATATTTTTTTCACTGAAATAAATGGTCTTTCACAAGCAAAGAAATATCCAACAATGTGGGCATATGGTCGACATTATCGTATAGAAAGTGTAGATGTGAAGAGACAATCCTTCGATTGTGGCATCATAGTTGACTTCAAGCAATCCAGTTGATCAAGCTCAAAAGATAAGAATATAATTGAAGGGAATCTATAATATGTTGGGAAAATACAAGAAATTATTGAGTTGGATTACCTTTTAAATGTTATATTTTTAAGTGTAGATGGTATGAAGCATTTGAGAGGACACGAAGACATGATACCCATAGTGGATTGTTTTCTATAGATTCTTCATGCTTCCTACCAGAGGATAAGGAGCCTTATGTTCTACCAATTCATTGTGAGTAGGTATTTCTTTAACTCAAACAAGAAGCAGTAGTGATCATTAATCTATTAATTCATAGTTTATTGCCAATATATACATGTGTTTGTTAATCAATAAAATTGTTATAACATACATCTAGTATATGTATGTCGTTAATGTGTAGGTTTTTTTTCTATGAAGATATTTTGGACCCGAAATGGATATTTTTCATACATTATGATCCAAGATTAAGGCATGTATTTGACGAAACATTAGTGGATACTGAGCAAAAAAATGATGGCCAACAAAATGAGAGAGAGGGATTAGAGAACATCAAAGAAATTGGCATCCATGATGATGTTGAAAATGGTTATGTTTAGGCACAAGAAGACAACAATCCAGAGTTAGATGATGTTATGGAAGTCAACAATATGGATGGTATAGAAAATGATGATCCAAATATATCTGGTAACAATATAGATGGTCTACAGTCAAATTTCAATGATGATGAAGATGATGTAGGTCAAGATGAGGATGATGATAATATTAAATACTTGAAAGAACATATGAACATTGACAGTGATACACTGGATGAAATTGTAGCAAACAATAATGTTAATGACCAAGACTTCTAAATTTTCAGAATTATTTGCAATCCATGTTTAAAAAGGGATAATTCTTATGGCCTAAACTTTGAAATGCTTCAATAATATTAATTCAAGTGTTAAACTATAGAACCACCACTCTCCATTTTGATGGTATATAACTTGTTTATTAGAAATATTTTATTAACTATAGATTTAGCTTGATATGTATCTCCCAATTTCTTTAAAATAAGTGTTATAATGGTCTCTTCATGTACATTCAACAATATTGAATTAGCCAAATGGAGTCTAATGAGACTCTTATCTTTTTTTCCATTTTTTCTACCTTATTATGACATTCCAATAGGTTTTTATCTAGCTACTATAACCCATATGTCTCTATCCACAATAATATACTCCATCTTAAGCTTCTAAAGCTTAAATTTTGTGCCTAATAACTTCTCCATTTCTACCCTAGATGTGATTTTCATCTCTTCCTATAATAAGATCAAACCCTTCTATGAAATATCACATTTAAATGAATATTCGTAAACAAAATTCTCTACCTAAAACCTATAATTTAAGTTGATAAGAATATTACCAAATGAAAGAAAGTAGGGTACAAAAAAAATCTTCATAAACTAATCTTAGCGAAGATTATTGTGAAAATTTTAATATATTTACATTTACAAAAAGGAGAAATACATATAAACCATAAATAAAAACATAACACAACACAAGTGTACATGGTAAAAACCCTTTTAGGAGAAAAAATCACACTCAAAAGAGCCCAATTACTATTCAATAGTCTAAACATATTTATAATAAACTTGAAGGGAAATTTGTTTATAGGAGCATCACCAACCAAATATTCAGAGTGATTCTAGTAGCATATCATTACCTAGAAACTGATTTATTTAAAATTAAATCTCAAACATCATATAAATATAAGTAGTGATTACAAAACTATGATCTAAAACCACCAAAAAAAGTGGCACCCAAAAACCTAGTTAGAAAATAGACACCCAAATCCCAAGATGAGCTCATTGGATAAAAATGGCATATTAATTCCACATGCCATAATTGCATCATAAAATAATCATCAAATTAGGAATTCCATTATGGATTCAAGACACATTCACCATTCTTGTGGGTATATATGTGATAATGGGTCTAATAATTTTATGATGAAGTATGTAGAAAAAAATATACATGGTCATAAAATAACCTCTTTAAAAGGATTTTAACCTTGGGCAGGGACCAATTAAAGTAAACTATTTGAAAGGATTTTTAATTCACATCAACCAGAAACCAATCAAAGCATCCAAACAGTAACAACAAATGTGTTTTGATAAATCTTGAAGACTTAAATAACTTGAAAATACCATTTTGGAGACAAAAAAGTAATAGATAAGTAATGAAAATTGACACAGTAATTGAACACAGAAAATGGATTACGAATTATAAGTAGTCTACTCCATTGTATTACTTCAAAATATAAGCATTTGTAATAGAAGTCTTTGAATATGATATGGATGGGCAGATTATGAAACCTATCTTCTTACTAATGCATACTCTAATGGAATATGATTTGATGATGATGATTTGAAAATCGGGCCTTGGTTTCCCTATTTGTATGGGAAGCAACAAGCTTCAGGCCCGTTTACAAAAAGTCATACCGCTTCATAAATAAAACATGATTAGCATAAACATAAAAATATTTAGAGTTTGTTGGTGGATGCACTATAGTTCATTAATCTCCAGCAAGCACCCATGATCACCTAAGACCTGTTCAAGGCTCATGCACCATAATCGTGTATCAAAACCATCAAAATCCAGTCCCCGTTACTCCTCTCTTACTTGGCTTGTGCAATGAACAAGTTAATATTTGAAAAATGCTCAATGTACCCACTTTTGGCATGAGTGTTTGCATTATGTATAATATCTCTCATGGCATACTCCAATTCAAAAATTCTTCCAAGTTGTTGATGTGTTTTCTTAAGTACCTCATCTTCATCATTGATTGCATCAAGAACAACTAGAAAATAGTGGGCTATCTCATCCTTCCATGTATCCTAATCTTCCAATTATGTTTCCTTGAAGATGTTGGGCAAGGCCATACTTAGTGGCTGACTAAAGTCACTTAAATCTTGTGTCAAGATGGTATAGAAATATTTATGGGCTTTCATAAGCTCTTGATATTCTTGTTGCACAACAGTGTTATCTTCATTCTTTGCTATGATGTGAGACTCCACTTCCTTCATTTGTTCACTCAATTTAGTATTTTCCAATAATGTTGCATATGTTTTTTCATGAATATGCTAGACTTGTTCAACATGCTTATACATATCTTCAAATCTCATGCAGACAATCTCCAATTCCATTTCAAAGATGGTGGTCTTGAGCTTTCCTTTTAACTCCTCTTGTTCCTTCTAAACTTTCTCATGTCTTTGTTTCTGGTAGGTAGTTTCTGACATTGCTTCTAGCACCTTTCTTTCATGCTCAACTAGTGGAGAGTAAAGCCTTGAGGAAGAAGGCAACCTATCTCTGTAGCTGATCAACTCTTGCTTTAGCCTTTCATTTTCTTCTATCAATCCCTTGTTATCCCCTATTAGTTTTTGAATTTGAGCCTTTGTGAACTTGGCCACATTTACATTCAAGTCAACAGTTTCCATAGGATCTATCTCTCCTACCCTTTGCACCAAAAGATGTCCATAAATTTGATCATGATCAATAAGACTTTTTGCCTGGCGGTTAAAGTGCCCATATCTGTAAAGTAGTATTATTAGGATTATATCCTAATCCAGTATACATCTTATCACCAGCTTCGTTTGTCAAGTGCAAGGTTTTATTATTTCTCCTTAGAAAGCTTTCAAACACAATGGTTGAACTAATATCCCACCTTGGAAGGAGCATAAACCCAACTTCTTGCAATAATGCTCTTCCTCTCTTAGTATTCATGTTCTTCATCTCTTTATCAATTTCATGTTGAAGCTCTTTCAAATTATATGCTTCCTTTTTAGAGTCAATGTCTTTTAGCCTTTCCCTTACCACCTTTCCCTTATACTCATAGATGAAAGCCTTAAATTCAAAAGTTTGAACAAATGCATCATCTGCAATGAATTCCTGACTGGCATGGTGTCTCACATCATCAAATAGCTCATTGGAAGATTCAAAGGTAATCACACTCCTTTCTAGTGGCATTTCATATAGGGGAATAACAAGAGTGTTAATTTGTGCGACCTCTTCTTCCCATTCAATACCATCTTCAACCATGATTGGGGAGTCAATTGAGAAGCTTACCTCTAGAGTAGGTTGTGGTGACAAATGGCCCAGTGGTGTTATATTTTCTGCTTTCCTTCTAGAGCTAACATTTCTTCTCTTCTCAAATGCCACTAGAGGTACATCCTTTATTATTTGTTCTTCATGTAAAAGCAATTGCTCAACTCTTTCCATAGGATCTCGAATTTCATGAAAAGCTTCCACATAGGCTGGGTTATTATTCATTCTCCAAGCCTCAGCCATAACAATTCTATTGTATGCATTTATCCTCATTATCACTTGACTTTCCTCACAGTTCTTGATGACATCATTGAGATGGAACTCATGCTCATATCTTTTCAGTTTTTGAAAATTTTTGGCATCATAGATGAAATTCTCAGGGTCAAAAAAATTTCTCTTGTTTCCTACCAGCAAGTCATAATAATCCAACTTGCTACCAACCAAGTCATACCCTGTATCAGCAATAATAGTGAAGTCACCAAAACAAAGAGTGGAAGGCATGAAAGTTTTCCTTCCATATATTTTCAAACGCATGAAGGCTGAGTAAGAAAATTGTCTTATGATCTCCAGGTATGCAACCCTATCTAGCGCAGTCTTAGGTAATAAATATGGTGCTGCCTCAAATCCATATACTCTAATGATATTACAATCTGCAAAAACATACCAATCTCCCCAATTGTGATTTATTTTTCCATCATAACCCTTCTCCTTTGGTTGGAGGAACCTCTATACTTCTGGGGATAGATTATAGTCACATTTGTGGCCAAGTAATTTGTATAAGGGTTTGAAAAAATGTTCTTCAATATATAGGTAGTGGGATCTCCCACGTCTACTATCCTAGACTGATGTCCACATTTGCACTGGTCTAGAATTACCATCACTATCCAAATCTTTTATTCTGAATTATTCTCCCCATATTCTCATCACTTGTCCTTCATACAGTATCATATGCATAAGAAGTGAATAGTGTTTGAAGTAGATAGCTTCACTATTGTTCTTAATAGCATTAAGAGAACTATTAATGGCCTCAGATAGATAATCTACATAGTCATAGTGCCTGGCATCTTGGCTTTGAATGTCTACAGCCAAAACCATGGGAGCTATAGTCAT
The DNA here is from genome assembly GCA_007258455.2 of Sequoia sempervirens. NCBI lineage: Eukaryota > Viridiplantae > Streptophyta > Pinopsida > Cupressales > Cupressaceae > Sequoia > Sequoia sempervirens. The sequence goes on along the minus strand of VDFB02089240.1, from coordinate 14,921 downwards.
GTTAACAGGAGCATCAACTCCCACTACTTGGCCAGCTGAATAGTATGTGTATTGATAGTATTATTCAAACAAATCTATAGAGAATGGGGGCCTTTCATCACTAGAAAATCTCCTAGGTTGATTCCCTGGACCTTTGGGCTTGTGCAGAGGCAACTTCCACCTCTTATAGCTTGTATCCATGGAGAAATACTCTTCCAACAAGTCTCTCATCCATAATTTCATCTTTAGGGAGGTGTCCAATTGGAAAACCATACAAATATAATCTCGTGTTATAATCATAAATTGTGACCCATCGTGTAAGTGAATTGCCCTCATTTTGGGATTATAATTATTTTCCAATACTTTAATTAGTTCTACATTCACAAAAACATTTGGCATCACAAGTTTTCCTCGATTCAAATTCCATGGGTTTAAAACTAAGTTATATTTGTACTTCTTCCTATAGCAATAGATGAACAATTCATAACCATTGTGTGGAGTCCACACATCTCCCAAATTCTTGTGATTGTCCTCTAGGGTCTCACATGATGGGTTTAATTGAGTTGTTCTCCTTGCTTTTGGCCCAGATTCGGGACACTGGTCTATTAAGTCTTGATTAAGTGGCCTACTTTCTATTTTTTCCTCTTTGGTCTTGTTTTCTCTGGGGTTTTATCCATTTTAACCCTAACTGTGTTGTACTTCAAGCTATCTTCAAAAAATTATGTTCCGTTGAGCCAAGATGTATTTACTTGAATGAATGACGGAAATTCAGAGATGCTCGCCTTCATCCAACTCTGTCCTCTGGATACTTAGCCAAAATTCACAGTGAATTTTGATTCCTTAGAGGTTGTATTTATCAAAATTTAGCACGCTCGAGCTAGCTCTAGTTCATAAATGGTGCTCGCACCATTGTTCCTATTAATTTTCACATTAATAGCAATTCTCTCTTCGATGACTTCATCAGTCAAATCAATTTGGTGATAATTATTTCATATTTTTTTGAAGATACTTTAATCACATCTATATCTCTCTTCGATATATCCTTGACCATATTTTGAGAAGCATCTAAGAGACATTTAGATTTCTCTCTTTGATGTTGTAGGGTCTCTTCAATATTTACATTTCAGTTTCCTCCCTTATGGTCCCCCTTTTGTCAATGAGATTGGCATATATCTCTCACTGACAAGCCTATGTCTCTTTGACATATCCTTATCTCTTCCTTTTACGGTATAACTTGCTAGTGATCTCTATGTGAATTTTTTAGTCAAGGAGACTCGCGATCACCTCTCTCTGGTGTCTCTTAGTCTCATTGATAACACGTGTTTACACTTGTGCTAGGATGTAAAAGAGACTTTTGATATTATTTTCCCGATAATCTTGTGTCTCCTCGACATATCCTTGTTAGGATGTCAATGAGACCTTGTCCAATGTCTGTTCGATGTCTCTATGTCTCTCTGATATTTTACTCCTTGAATATCGAAGAGACTCTCTTACTTCTCTCCTCGATATGCCAATGTCTTTTCAACATTTCCATTTATCTATGTTGTTTTACCAGTGACCTATCATTTATTTTATGATAATCTCTCGATGTTTGAGAGATGTTTTTCTATTTCCTGAATGTTGAATGCTCCATTTAATTTTTTAGTGATACATGTTATATTTTCTCCTCGACATGTCCAAGTCTCTTAGACATATCATTCTTTAGGCTGGTGAGAATACATTTGAATATGTCTCTTAGACATTTGGGAGTCTCATCTACATTTCACATCGGCCCTTTCTACTCGCGTCGAAGAGACTATGGCGAGACTCTCTTCGATATAGCATTGTCTTGGCGACATGGCATGTGCTACTATGGTAACACTTCAAATAGGGAATTCACTTTAGTGTTATGACCAAGGGCCTTATTTGGTGGTTTATATTAGTGTTAGCCATTATGAAATGGAGATGGGACATATGGTGAGTGTGGGAAGATGGGTGAAAATGGAAGTGTGCAAAATAACAAAGGTGGATTTTTGGCTCCAATAGGACCTTTAATATTATGAAACATTGGTGGTACTTAGTTATCAAATTTCATTAAAGGATAAGTTTCATTAATTTTAATCATTATGTATGTAAATAATGATGAATATTTTGGTCAATTAATGTTATTCCTATTTTTAGTTAATGACATCAACACATAATCTTCTAGGATATGGAAATTTTATCTCCTAAGGCTCTCACATTGGTATGAGCTAGTAATATAAATAACATTATGTAATTTTTATTTTATCTAACACCACTTAGTGTAAATAAATGATATTTATTTTTAGTTTGATTTGTTTCTTCATTCTTTCCATAAGAGGAGGCAACTCCACTTTGTGAACCTAGCCCATCTAGGTAAATGAAGAGAAGCAAAGGATCATTAATTTATGGCAAATGATTATTTACTTATTTCATTTTATTCAAGATTACTATGCTATTGTATATATGGTTTAATTGCATTAATAGGTGAAGCTAAAAAAATTATTGAGCCTAGGAAGTCTATTAATTGGAAAAGGAGAGCTACCAATTATGATATTGATTCTCCATATTCTTAACAAAGAAAGTCATTGATCATTTAATGACACTCCATAATTGCATATATTTTCACATTTATTGTATGCCTTCATGAAATGTAGATGTAGATTTTTATTCTAATGTATATCATTGTATATACCTATATGGATTTATATGTATGTATTTATATTTTTCCAATGTGTGCAATTGTATTCCTATATGAATTTATTTAGACATTCATCAAATGCATATATGAAATTGTAGACCTTATAACACTATATGACATTTTCAAGACATTATGTATACCTTCATGGCCTTATTGAGATCTATATATATATTTCATGTATTCAAGGTTTAAATGGTTTAAATTATTTGAGTGGTTTAAATAATAAGGCTTACTATTACTTGTTAGGAGTGACAATAATTTTTTAAAATGGTTTCAACACTAACTACAAACTTAATATTATTTTTATGGTTGATAGTGATAAAAATATATATGATTCTTTGATAGCACCTATACATTTAAGGATTCATCTCTCATTTTCTCTCAATTTAACTATTTTCTATTTCAATGTATATCCATCTTATAGCTAGTAAAATCCTTTGATTATTTTAGTGTTTGAATAATGCTTGTATACACATGTACAATGATAAGGGAGCCTATACGAAGCTAGAAATTCAAAATATCACTTTAGAATTTTTTTGGTCTTATCTCTCTTAAGGGACATTGTTAGTATGTTGTAGCTTGGAAGGATTAAGACACTTAGGCAGTGAAGAGACACATCCAATAGTAGTAACCTACCCACCTAGAAATTTTGGCATTGTTAGTTTAGTGTCACAATAGAAGTATATTTACAATAGACATGGCTTTGAAGAATAAAAATTTCCATATCCTCATTGAGGTGATTCTTCAATGGTGGTTAATTCCCTATCAAGGAGGGCTTCTGAAAACTAGCACTTGAATTATTTGTTGGGACATATATTGTCTCTTCTTTATAATTTTTCTTCCTTTCTAATTATGATCAATTACTATAGGGAAGCTAACATCTTGGTGGATGCACTTGCTAATAGGCAATTGATTAGGGTTGAAGATTGTATAGGGTTGATGGTTTAGGGTATTGGGTTGAGGGTATACTAGGGTTGAAGGTAGAGGGTAGAAGGTTTAACTTGGTTTAGGGTTTAAGGGTTTAGGGTTGATGGTTAAGGGTTGAGGGTAGAGCGTTTAGGGTATAGGTTTGAGGGTATATGGTTGAAGGATTAGGGTTGAGGGTCCAATGTATAGGGTAGAGGGTATAGGGGTAGAGGGTTTAGGGTTTAAGGTTGAGGGTTGAGGGTTGATGGATTAGGGTTGAGGGATTGGGGTTGAGGGTTGAGGGTTGAGGGATCTTCTGATGCAAGTGAAATGTAGGAAAGTAATTGAAGGCCAGTGAATATTGGGGATGGATTTTTTGTTCTAACACCCCTAATCCCTTAACCCCTAATTCTTGTTAGATCATAACAATTAGGCGCTAAAATGTGCTCTAAAGTAGGTGCTAATGTCGGTAAAAACTAGGCGCTAACATAGGTGCTAAACTAGATGCCAAACTAGGAGCCACACTTGGCGCAAAACTTGGCACCAAACTCATCATGAAACTCAACACAAATCTAGGCACTAATTGGCACCTAATTTGACACCTACTTAGTTTGATTGATGCAATAAACGCCAAAAAATAGTGCCATCCCAATAAATAGCGCCGACTTTTTAAAATTTTTTTGAGAAAAATACATTAAAACAGTGGGTGGAAGCAAAAAAGGGAGCTAATCTCAGGGATTTGTTATAGTGCACTAGATGCCCGCTCCCCTCCAAGTTTAAGGTCCCTTAAGAAATTGAGCCAAATTTTCATTGATGAACAATTCCTACAATTTGTCACATAATAGGGTTGAATTGGATTTTCATCCTTCACTCACAATATTTGAATCCAAGATAATTAATTGTTATATTTTCCCACATTCTAAGTTCCTACTTTTTAAATCTCAAAGCAAACTCCTTAAAACTAGCTACCTTTACCTCAGTTTTACATAGAAAAAGAGAAGTTTTGAGTTGTCTATAAGGGGTTTTTTATTTCTAATCATGGACAAAACCCCTATGCTATTACAAAAATTACAAGGGTGAGCTAGCTTCAACCCTACAATCCCAAATAATTTATATTTGGTCATTAGACAATGTTGCAATATATCTTTGAGACTAGGTAGTTAATTTTCAAGGATTTCAATAGGGTGAGTGATTTCCATTTGTAGTTTTTTGTTTAAAATAGAGTTAAGTTTCTATATTTTCTACAATTTCAACTTCTTACTTCTCCATCCATTTTCATTCATTTTTTGTCTCCAAATTTCCATTGTTCAAGAATTTACCTTAGTGTTTAGCTATTCCCACTTGATTTTTTCTAGTTCCACTATCAACCCACTCTATGCTTCAATTTTTATTTTTTTTTATTTTTTGGGTAAGCGCTACTAGAGGGGGTAGCTCCCTAAATTAATTTAGAAATGGTTACAAAATCCATACAACAACGAAGAAACTAAAGTAGCCTATGCTTCAATTTTTTAAACCTTCAATCCCTCTTTTATTTTTTTAGCCATCATGGATCCATTTCATCATTTTGGAGTGCTTCCCATTGACCCTTTATGAGTGCACACCTTGATGCACCTTTTAAAGTTATAATACCTTACCATGCAAAATCCTTGTTAGAGTGCTTCAAACTTAAGGTTTCCCCTTTCTATATATGTCCTCTTCAACATCCCACATCTCTTTTAGAGTGAACCAAACCTTGTTTCCAAAACTATTCTCCCACCCCACTAGCTTTGTTGTGTTGTTGCAAGATTTAACGGTTATATCTTGATTTAGAATTATTTTTTGCATAGATCAAATTAATAGCCTAATAGTTATCAAATTTTTAATGTGGATCCACACTTTAAATCTCACAAGAGGACTAACTAAGGTAGACTCCCCCTTTAACATTTATTTTTGCAGGATTTGTGTATACACCTAAAAATGGTTTGGAGAATATAATTAATTAAATATGATTTATTTGATTAATTAACCTTAAATTCATCTACTTAATAAATGAATAGAAATATTTATTTATAGTAAGTTTACTTTTAATTCTTCTTTTTTTACCATACTATTTCCCCTTAATTAAATAAACAAGATTAAATACTTTGTTTTATTTCATTATTATCATCGTTATTTCTTCTATATTTTATCCATTTATTAAATAAGCAAACTTCAATAGTTTGTATTATTTAATTATCTTATCATATTTCCTCTTAATTAAATAAAGATATCCTAAAGTCTTATTTAATTATCATATCCCTTTTTATTAGATAAGCAAATATCAAATATTTGTTTCATTTAATTAAATATCTTCTTACTTTGCTAAATTTTAATAAATCAAAAATATTCAAATAAAGCAATATTCCTCTATTCACTCACCAATAAAATTAGATTTTTCAAATCTAATTAATTCAATTAGTATTCACGGGAAAGCTTCGGAGAAAAACTTATAGGCAATCCTCTCAATCTCCTTCCTTTGATTCTTCCCATCATCTTGCCTAATGTTTTCATGGCGATAAACCATTCCCATAATCAGCTCAAGCTTCTCAATCTCTCACCACTCAAATCTCCATATTGAATCCAAGCCTTTGTTGTGCCGCCCCTATGTAAATGTGTTGTCATAAATCTATAAATATTGCCTTTTGAAGTAAAGAATGGATCCCAACTTTGTGCAAACTTACTTTGCAGGAATAGCAATCAAGCAATCAAGCAATAACAATAGCATCATAGCAATCATAGCATCAATAGAATTAGAATCACGACTGCATCATAGTTTTTATTGTAGCTTCCATTTATCATATTTCATGTCAGAATAGATTACAGTAGAATCAATATCATCTAGAAATCATTATCAATCATTAGATCATTGCATTTAGCATCACTCCATTCTCTAGATTGACATTTTAAATAGTCACATTGCTTACCAAATCTGAGAGCCTTTTGTGACTTGATAAATCTTTGGAGATAGGAGACAATGAGACACTTTCAAGTTTTCTGTGCTTTAAATTAGTTAATTCATGTTAAATCTTGATATAATGTTTCATTAAGAAGTGTTTTAGTTTTTTTACTTATTTACTTATTTCACACTTACAATTTGCATTCATGAAAGTTTGATTATAATTTAGCTTAGAAGAGTATATAAGGTTTCAAAAGAAGTTTTGGAACAAAATTACCATTTAAATTTGTTTATTGATCCCCCACAAATATTGTAGATCTCTATTTAATATAGACAAGGCCACACTATTAGCTATCAAGAGTAGTCAATATTGCCCTACAAGCCGCCTCATTGATTTTAGGGCCTTACAGTAATTTTCAATACAATTTGACATAAAAGATTTGAATTAGGTCTAGAGACCCACTTATGCTTGGAAATCAAATATTTATCAAATGATATCACTCCAATTTGTCCATTTTACCTCATTTTTTTTCAGTGATCAAGACTTCTAAGTCTTTAAATTATTTCCATGTTTCATTTAGAGATCAAGGCCTAAAAATTCTTGGGATACTTTTTCATGATACTACCATTGGTCCCTATCAATTTTAGATTATTACCATTTCATCTTCCAAGTGAGATTGTACCAACTCTTCAACTTGCATGCATTGTGTTATTCATGTTTATTAAGAAATCCTAAATTTACTATGAATCACATTATTTATGTTGGTCACTAATAGGTGAGAAATTTTGTATTAAGCTTAAACACTTTTTCAACAAGCTATCTTACAATTTTTAAGTTTATGCCCACTTTTTGGTCAAGGTTGCCTCTCTAGACAAAGTTGTAATGGTGACTACTAGGACTTGACAATTTTGTCAAGTAGGTTATTTTGCATATGGAAAATTTGTCCTTTTGATCCAATCACTATTGAATTTCACACACCTCTCCAATACCTAATTTTGAGAAACTTTCATATGACAACTTCTTTGCATAGATGCATCTAAAGTCATTTATTCACTATTTTTTATTTCAATGTTGCAAAATTCACTACTTGTTGATTGTGAAGTCCTATGTGTGACTGATTTACGTAGGTCCAAGTCCAATTTTCAATCTAGTTAATAGTGCCAACTCACGTGGTTGGTAATTAGAGTTAGGATAGTTGGAGATAGTCATTCACTATTTTTCATTTTTAGTACTTAGTCAAATTCACTACTTGTTGATTTTTCAGTCCTACATGTCACCAATTTGCATAGCTAGTCTAATTTTTTGTTGAGTTGATAGTGCCAATTTGCATGGTTATAATTTATAGATAGGCTAGTTGGAGATAGTCTTAGGTGACTTTGATTTGCACACTATTTACACACAAAACCATACTTAAGACAAAACTAACATCTAAATTTCAAAAAAAGATTCATCTTTAAGGTTCTTCATCTACAAATGTTGAGTATGAAGAGCAATTATCGTTGGCCATGAGGTTCCTAGGCTTCATCAATTGATGATAGAATTTAGTTTTCCTCTTGATCACCCCACTACTCTTTGGTGTGATAATTGTAAGGAAAGCTAAGGTGCGGAAACAACTCTCCTAACATCAAAACCTCAGGGAAGAATGCAGAGATGCTTTTAAATTTTCAATTACAGTCTAATTAAGATACACTTGAAAGAAATAACAAAAACAGAGAAATGAACATACACAGATGAACACCAGATTTACGTGGGAAAACCTTTACGGGAGAAAAACCCACCACACCAAGAAAAGCCTCTTTGTATTATAGTAATAAAATTACATACAGAGATCAGACTTATCTTTCTGATGTCAATTACAATAGCATAATCCTTGATCAACCTTATACAAAACATTCAAGATACAATGCTCTCAGAATTGAATTCACACTGGTCACACATCGAACTGTTTATCCCACTGATCGTCCAATCGAACATCATCATCGATCTTAGAGTATATCCATGTCGTCCCTGGTCTGTTGAACTTCCTCACAGAAATGGCCACAACAGTCCAATTGCTAGCAGTTCCCATTATTCTTCTCTGATTGGTTAAAGACACACCACGTAGGACAGTCTCCCAATCGGTCAAAACATTCATCTTGTGTTTGCATGTCGGTGAGACACTAACTGTGTCTCCCTAATGCCACAAGACCTAATAGTTGATATCAGCCAGACTCATCACCTTCGGCAAGAGGTTACACCGAGTTCAAAATCAGTCGCTCAGACTTCCCCTTGTCGCCAAGACATCATACTGATATCCAACATATGTAGTGTTATTCGGCAAGACTATCACTATTCGGTGAGAGGTCATACCGATGTTCAAAAGTCACATAGACATCAACATTTCCATTGGTGAGACTATCACTATCACCAAGAGATCATACCGAAGCAACATACCTATCGGCGAAACCTCATCCGTTGCTAAGAGTCACCCCGTAGGTTTCAAGTCACCTCGAGACCATCCTTAGCCAGGAGTCATACCGACAATAGACTACACCATCGCCGAGACAAACATCCATCACTAAGACTTCATACCAAAGCCTTCATGTTACTCCGATGACTCCAAGTGTAACACTGTCGGTGAGACATACCATATTTCGCCAAGAGTTCTTACCAAAGTCACATGTTACACCAATGACTCCAAGTGTATAACCATTCAACGAGACATCTCTTGTTGGTAAGACTTCATACCGAATGTTCATATCTTTCCCCGATAACTGTTGTCGCCACAAGTCTCCCCGACAACCACTTGACACCAACTCGTCGGCAAGAGATTTGCTCGGGCGGGAAGAGTTAGAAACTTTCACAACAATCAACGTGTCATAGCGATAGCTCCATTCGGCATGACAGTAACAAGGTCTCAACAACCTAAACATTTCATAAGGTTGCACAACTGCTAGTCAGCCAAACAATAGGAATGTCACACCGACTTGGCTCTTTCAGAGGTTTCAGCCTGTGAGATTGAGGCACATTATTCCAAAAATCTCGCACTTGATGAAGATCACACAGGCACCTCCAGAGCACAACAAAACTATTGAAATTCATGGGCACTAAGGCCCATCGAACTAGCACACCACCTGAACTTGTCTGTGCTCACTGGCTTCGTCAATGCATTGGCAACATTCTCCAGAGTATCCACTTTTTCTAAAGAGACCTTTCCATCCTCCACCATGTCTCATACAAAATGATACTGTACATCTATATGTTTCGTCCTGGCATGGAAAGTGGGATTCTTTGCCAAACAGATAGCACTCTGACAGTCACAGTAAATTATTATTTTCCCTGCATCAAAACCAATGTTAGAACACAAATGTTTTAACCAAATTGCTTCTTTATAGGCATGTGTTGCTGCCATGTACTCTACCTCTGTAGTGGACAAAGCGACTACAGCCTACCGCTTACTCATCCAACTCACTGCACCACCATTCAACATGAAAATATATCCACTGGTGGATCTTCTGCTGTCAATGTCCCCTGCCCAATCAGAGTCCACATAGCCTCGAATATTGAGAGTCCTTTGTGATTAAACCGAGTTCCCATGGTAACATAAAGCATATTTTGAAGTGCCCTTCAAATTTCAAAATACTCTTTTCACAGCATCCCAATGTGTTCTTCCAGGATTAGCCATAAATTGACTAAGTACTCCCACTGATTGGGTAATGTCGGGCCTTGTATAGAACATTGCATACATAATACTACCAACCGCACTAGCATAAGGCACACTAGTCATGTCCTCCATCTCAGTAGGAGATTTTGGACAGTCTTCAAAAGATAACTTCGTTCCTTGCAAAACTAGAACAACTAGCTGGTTACAGTCAGTCATACAAAATCTCTCTAGAACAGTCTTAATATACTTACTCTGACTAAGCCAAATTTTTCTATTGTTCTTGTCCCTGGTGATTTCCATTCCCAGAATATACCTAACTGCACCAAGATCTTTCATTTCGAACTTTGTAGACAACTGAGACTTAAGATCAGAAATTATTAACTTACTATTGCCTATGAACAACATATCATCAACATAGAGAGCAATAATAAGAACTCGATCACTTTCAGCTTTATAATACACACAATGATCAGACTTTGATCTTACAAATCCCAATGACAAAACAAAAGTGTCAAACTTCTAGTACCACAGTCTAGGAGAATGCTTTAATCCATACAGGGATTTTTTCAACTTGCAAACTAGTTTTTCTTTACCTTTCTCCACAAAGTGCTCAGACTGGGACATATAAATTTCTTCTTCAAGATCACCATGAAGAAATTTTGTCTTCACATCCATTTGTTCAACCTCTAAGTCATACACTATTGCAAGTGACAAAAAGAATCTGATAGATGTCAGCTTAGCTACAGGAGAAAAAATTTCTCCACAATCAATTCCCTCTACCTGGGAATAACCCTTCGCAACCAACCTCGCCTTGTACTTTTCCACATTGCCATCCATACCTATTTTCTTTTTAAATACCCATTTGCAGCCCACAGTTTTTTCCTTCAGGCAAGGGCACCAAACTCCAAGTATCATTCTTTTCTAATGATGCCATTTCTTCATTCATGGCTTCCAACCAAGAGTTTGAATCAAACATTCTAAATGCCTCTTTCACAGTCCTAGGCTCATTAGTGCTAGAAATTAAAGCATAGGCACAAGGAGAATTTATCAAAGAGAACCCATACCTATCAGGTTGCTTTCTTTCATGAGTTGACCTCCTCACTTGCTGAGGCTGAGGTTGTTCTTCTTCTTCATAACTCTCAGAACTACTTGAGCTCTCCTTAGTTTCAGGTACGTTTTGAATTTTCAATTCCTTTTTATCTGGTGTCGGAGGAATTCCAACTACATCCTTTTTGTTTTTTGATTTTATCTTTGACTGCAGATCCAAGGTAGAAGGCTTCAGCTCACGAAAGATAACACTTATGTTGTATAAAACCTTCTCTGTATCAGGATTCCAAAGGTTGTATCCTTTTATGCCAGCACTATAGCCAATAAAAATACATTTAATAGCCTTGTTCTCCAATTTAGATATTTTCTCATACGACACATATGCATATGCCTCACAACCAAAAACATGAATGTGTCTCAGAGAGGGCTTCTTCCCAGACCATGCTTCCAAAGGTGTTTTCTCAACAAGAGCAGAATTAGGAGAATGGTTTATCAAGTAACATGTTGTAGCAATTGCCTCAGCCTAGAACTTCTCCTCCAAGCCAGCACTACTCAACATGCTTTGTGCTCTTTCCATCATTGTCCTGTTGAACCTTTATGTAACTCCATTTTATTTTGGAGTGTAAGGTGTAGTTTTATGTCTTTTAATCCCATGATCTTTACAGTACCTCTCAAAATCATCAGATCAAAATTCACCGCCATTATCAGTCCTTAAACATTTTATTTTTCTTCCAGTCTGATTTTCTTCAAGGTTTTTAAATTCCTTAAACCGACTGAACACTTCTGATTTACTTTTCAAAAAATAGACAAATGCCCTTCTTGAATAATCATCAATAAACGATACATAGTACCTTGAATTAGACAAAGAAGGAACAATCACTGGACCAAAAACATCAGAATGTATATAATCAAGCAAACTAGAAGATTTGTGAGGACTGGAATAAAATGAAACACGGTGTTGTTTTCCATATATACAATGTTCACAAAATTTGAATTCATTGTTACAATCATCAAGCCCTTCAACCAGGTTTTTATTCTTCAAGGTTTTTAAACCTTTCTCTCCAATGTGGCCTAGCCTATGATGCCATAGCATAGTCTTTTCTGCTGGAAGTTTAACTTCCATAGAGTTTACACTATCAGGAACTTTTTCCATCTTTTCTCCATGAGTAGCTTTCTATGACTTTGCAGAGACACTATTGTATTGAACATCATGTGCATCCAACTTATACAAGGTACCAATATGAGCACCCCTTGGTAGCACCATAGAGCCTCTAGTCATCTTGCAACCATTTCTAGAGAACGTGACTTGCACTCCAATATCATTCAGCTTACTAACAGAAAGTAGATTTCGAGCCAAACCTGGTATGTGCATAACATCATTGATTCCCTTCACTCTTCCATCAAGGAATTGAATTATGACTCTTCCACGACCAACAATTTCCAAAGATGAATCACTTGCCAAATATACCTTTCCACCATCATATTTTTCATACTTCGTGAACCAGTCTCTATGAGATGTCATGTGGAAAGATTCTCTAGAATCAATCAGCCAGACATCATCTGATGCCTGCATAGCCAAGGCTGCAATGAAAGCGTCTACATCACTCTGAGAAGAATCATTGTCGAAAGAATTCTTCTTCTTCTTCTTTTTATCCTCTTTACAATCCTTTCGGACATGACCAGGTTGCCCAAAATTCTAGCACTTCACCTTGGACTTCTTGCCAAGAGACTTTGATCTCCCTTCTGATTTGGATTTGGACTTCTTGTCCTTCTTCTTGCCTTTTTCTTTCGATCTGCCTCTAACAGCAAGAGCCTCGTTCACCATCTCAGAAGATTTCCTTCTCATCTCTTCTGATAACAAAGAAGCAACAACATCTTACATCTTAAAACTGGATGTCGTACTCCCAATTGCCATCAACAGGTGATCCCAAGAATCTGGCAAAGAACACAATAACAACATACAACGATCGTCTTCATCAATCTTCACACCAATAGATGTTAACTATGCAATCAACATGTTGAATGCGTTCAAATGATCAGCAACAAATCCTCCCTCCTGGATTCTCAAAGCGTACAGCTTCTTCCTCAAGAACTATTTATTCACCAAGGACTTGCCCTGATAAATAAATGCCAGTCTTTTCCACAAGGAAGATGTAGTCTTTTCTTCATGAACATTCAGAAGAACAAAGTCTGCTAAACAAAGCCTTATCAGTCCCTTATATTTTCTATCTGCAAGGTCTCAATCCTCTTGCTTCATGCATGTAGGCTTCGTTCCAGACACAACAAGCCACAGATCACAATCAACCAACAGATCTTCCATTTTGAGTTTCCACAACTCAAAATTGCTACCATTGAATTTCTCAATTTCAATCTTTCCTAACGTGCTACACCGATGACTCTAAGTGTATAACCATTCGGTGAGACATCTCTTGTCGGTAAGACTTCATACCAAACGTTCATATCTTTCCTCAATAATTGTTGTCGCCACAAGTCTCCCCGACAACCACTTGTCACCAAATCGTCGGCAAGAGATCTGCTTGGGCAGGAAGAGTTAGAAACTTTCAAAGCGATCAACGTGTCACAATGATAGCTCCAGTTGACATGACAATAACAAGGTCTCAGTGACCTGAACATTTCACAAGGTTACACAACTGCTAGTCGGCCAGACAATACGAATGTGACACCAACTTGGCTCTTTCAGAGGTTTCAGCCTGTGAGATTGAGGCACATTATTCCAACAATAATTAGATTAACATACACATTTCTCACTTAACCTAGTGTAGTATCAATGAAAAAAACACACATGAGATCCACATGCGATTCATTTAACAACTCATTTAGGATGGTGCACCAATATTGCCAATATAGTATTATTTCTTGCTTCTCTCTTTTTGAAGGTTTGTTAGTGTTACAAAAGACCCCTATTCTTCTAAAGTTAGTTTGTCAACTTCAAAATTTCTTTTAATGGTCACATAGTCCTCAAATTTGTGATATAAGCTCTCATGATTTATAGATTTGTGGATCTTGTAGCTTTGAAATTCATCTTTTATTATTTGTACCATAGAATGAGAAATTTTGGGTGGAAGGAAACTCTAAGAATTAGAAATGGCATTTGGTTAAATTGAATAAAAAATTGCAACCCATAGAAAGGTGGATTAGGTATGAGATCTTCCCTATTTAACAAGGTAGTGTTAGCCACCAATTGTATTAGAGATTGTGTGTGGAGGAACCCGACTTATTCAAGGGAGAATCTTGAAGCTCAAATAACTAAGTATGGATAATCATTTTTCCATTCCTAGGATGTCAACTTTTATCAAGGGTTCTCAAATATGAATATGATTAAAGTTGGCCTCTTTTGGATTGTTGGAAATAGTGACAATACTCTTTTATGGGAAGATGCATGGGATCAACACAATCTTCTCTCTATGGATTTTCCTTGTCTCAACTTAAAATATAAATATGTTGAAGCGGCAATGTGAAGATTTTGAAATAAAATTTTAAGAATCTCTAGCCATGTCAACAATTTTCCCTTCTTATTTGTTGATTAACTCATACTTTAGCCTCTAGGAAGGTGTCTTTAGACAATCATTCTAACATCCTTGCCTAGGGATTGAGAGAATCTAGGATTTGCTTGATACAAACTAATTATAAAATTATGTTGGTAGTAAATTTTGAAGTTAAGATCTCTAAGCTTTGAAATAGGATATGGCATCCTACATGTTGTTTGAAT
>VDFB02089239.1:0-65465 GCA_007258455.2 Sequoia sempervirens | reverse complement strand
ACTCTACTCTCTTGGTACCTACCCTCACACCCCATCTCCCTCTGAAAAGACCCAAGTCTGATTTTTTCTTAAAATTTCTAATTTCTTTGCTCTGGCATTTTGTCAAACACTTGACATGGGGTTACTGTTTAAAGATTCTGAATGTGTTTGCTTTAGAAGTGTTTAGGTAAGTAATAGAATCATATAACATGCTCTTTGCAATTCATTCATATACAATAAACATTCATGATACTTGAAAGTTATTATAACAAACACTTGTCCTACATTCCATTTGCAATAAAGAGGCAAAAATATAAAATATGTAGTGGTTGCTTAAGAACAGATTGCAGAGATAAATTTAGTTATTTTCCTTCCCTCATACAATTTGCAATGAACTTATATATCTGCAGTCAATATTCAATCCTCCAAGTTCACCAGCCAAGAGTCTTCCATCCTCAACACCATCTCCAAACTCGCCTAGAAGCTGGTCTGAGACTGTGCTAGCAATAAAAATGAAATTTCAGACTTCCCACCCCTTCACACAACTGCAGATAACTCCAAAACAGACCCACGACTCCCTCCAAAAAGATGGCAGCCAGCACACACAACCCCAAACGCCTTAGTCACAACTCCATATAAGTCGTGGTATTCAAGGTGAAGGGCCCAGGAATGGAAGCTCCATGATTCTTCTAAAATCAACTCTTACGCCCAGCCATAACAATATTTATGCTCAGCAACAATAACCTTCATAGAATGGTGTCACACACAAATAGTTCCCTCACTTTGTATTCATTTTTCCATTCATGGGGCCTGTAATCTTCCTATAAACCTTTGAAAATAAAGAATATATTGTCTTCCGAACACCCTCTGCAAACACTCTCAACTTTGTTTTGCCTGCAAGACTTCAAAAAATTGCAAATCTTCAATGATACCTGCAACTTGTCTTTCAAAATCATTTATCAAAAGATTCTGCAAATAAAACCCTTCCGATAAAATCTAAAAATCGCAGCAATGAAGCACCAGCATAGACTCCAGATGAATCTATCAAGATTCAACAATCAACCAAGGAAGATCTTTCACCATTGTGGATGGTATTCTTCAAGAGAGTCTTCATCCTTGGGAAGTATTGAGATGAACTAAGTTCAAACCCCAAACCACAAGGATTTCACCAGAGTAAATCATGTAATAATCTGCATAATGCAAATGAGCTCACAAAACTCCTTGTAAAACATTTCCAAAAGCTTTTCGGAAAATATAATATAAAATCACTTTATAAATTAAATAAGCCTTATTATTCCAAAAAGTGATTTATTTTATTATTTAAACATTTTCGACACTTAAAGACACTTTATCAGCATCCAACATTTAAAACTTTCAATTCTCATTCCAACAAGCTATTATACTAAGGTGCCCATTAAATTATTTTAACAAAATTAGCAACCTTGGTAAAGTAATTAAATTAAAACCATAAATACACCCGAGTTGTGGAAAATGTCGAAAAGCATCGAAATTGAAATCTGACTGCACTAGAGTGATATTGATGATGAATAATGAAAATCGGACCCAACCGGGCGACTTACTATAAATATATGCTCTCTCCAAAAATCTTTGAGAACACATCAAAAGTCAGAATTCACCTCGAAAAGTGACATAAGTGACCTCAAAAATAACTGAGCTCAATGGCAACATCAAATAATCCCTCTGACAAGGTTGACAATCATTGACAAGGTCAAACCCAATTGTAATGCAAGAGAACACAAAAATGGGGACATTACACCTGCTCAACCCCCTCCCTTTAAACCACCTTTTGTATTGCAACCTATAACAAGTACGTATAAAAATAGAATACTTCTTGTGTCAAGTTTATCACAATTTTTTCTTTGAATATACTAAGTTAAATTTTATTCATCAATTTTCAATGACTATGGCTTCTAAGCATACAAGTAACAAACAAACTTCTATTATGCATCCTTTTGTTTTTCTTCTACCGTTCACATCATAGTAATGAGAAATTTTTCCTTTTGTGTTCTACCATTTGCATCAAAGTCATGAGAAATTATATTCATTTAATTAAAAGATTTAATGATAAAAAAAGACAAGTTACTAAGAATGTGTTAGGAATCCAATTGAAGAGAAAAGAGGACAAATGGGAAACGCGGGAAATAAAAAGTACATTAAATATCAGAAGTGATTTGGATAGTATAGCAAAATCTGATATTGTCTTTTTCAAAACAAACTTGGCAATCAGTTTATGGAATAAAGGAAAAAATTAAATCACAACACAATACGTAACAACATCCTGGCTCGTTTCACTATTAAAATGATTCACAGATCTGTGGTCACACTTTTCGATGTCATCAAGGAGGAGGCGGACAGGAATACCGAGGGTGAAGGCCCCAACTAGATTGGGGATGATGTTTTAAATCTCCTCATTCAGAAATGGGAAGGTGTGGCCAATTAGTGGTCTGGTCTGCTTTTTTTTTGCTGAGTCTCTGCTGTTAGTGTGCAGTGTCTGTATCCTTTTTTTGTTGTCTTTAAGTTTGGTTTCTTAATGTTCTGTTGAACTTGGCCCCTTTTTGGCCCTGCGGGCTCTTCGTGTAAAGGGTACAGCACACTGTAAATGCTGCTTAACTTATCAAAAACAACATCCTATTCCAATGATTTATTTGGTTCTTAATGTCTTGGTGACAAAGGGAATTCCATTTTATTTAGAAAATAAAAGAGATAGGGTAAAAGGCACAAACTATTTCTAGACATACACCCAAAAAATATAAGGCTATCTGTCAAAGCAGCAATGTTTTGCCATGCTATTATTTTTCACTCTTCAAATCATGACTTCTAGCTTTCCAACATTTTTAGAAAATAAACACCTTCAAATTATGCACATCTTCAAATTTGAATGGAACTTACCTCTGTAACTTCTCTGTAGTGAACAAGGACAATATTCTCATAAGCCCTGCAAGACAGCACATGTATTAAACTATATTTCCAACTGCATGAAATTAAGATGTTCATAAAGTATTCTACAGTGAAAACCAGAATGATACTTACAAAAAACTATTACAAGCCTTACATAGAAAGTTAAATAATAGATATATGAACATGAATGCCACTATGTGAAAATATTTTAAGCATAATTCCTTTCAAATAGTGAGCAAAACTAGTTACTTATCAAATCAAGGAAAGATTGCAGGAAATTGTTCAATTAGAAATGTATGATGCTTATATGGCATAACCCAAGATAACTAAAATTATGTAATAAAATGCTCACAGCATCAAATTGGTGGTAAAGTACTGAAAAAAGTTGCTACCATCCAGATATGACAAAAAGAGTTCAACGAAATATCTACATTGTAACTCAATACAAGAGGAAACACATTTTAAGGCATCTCCAACCTACATCTAGTGCTAGATATAACATTTCATCTGAGCAACAATGACTGCTCTGAAATCCATAACATACTTATGGTTATGATGGGCGCTATAAACCAATTCTTGAAGGTTCTCTTTAAAAACCTTTGATGTTGATATGTAATGGTTCATATTGTGAAGAAACTCACACATTTGATCTATTTAGCCATGAGAATAAAAACAAGAAAACTTTGAGATTAACACGAAGTGTCAAACTAGACACCTGTTCAAGATGACTTCACAAACAGGAGAAAAAAATGTTCTAGAGGAAAAGGCATTTTTTTAGTAACAATAAGAGAGGCTTACAGTAGACTCAACATTCATCATCAACAAGGTGGACAAGTTCCATACCATGTGTGTTTGCTCCGAAAATCAAGAACTGATGCCATCCATGCATTGCTATGGAGTTTAATTGAATTATAATAAACTCCATTTTTTTATAAAAACTACAGAATTGAACCTTTTACTGATCTCCACAAATGAAACAGCATTTGAGACCAATAACAGCAAGGAAAAAGGCTAAAACTATTCAACTGTTTGATTTTCTACCTGTTGTACCCAAACCAAATTTGTTGCTTCATTAAGGCATTTTGTTTAAAAGAGTCTAAACCTTGTAAAATGATGTCAAAACACAGTTTCTGCGCAAATCAGGTATGAACTTTGTGTCAGTTTGATGTTGGGAGGATACTGGTGAAATTTGAAAAACTTGAAAATTAAGGTTTTCAAGCACCCCCTACTTCAGGTCGTGAAACCCTAAAATTTGAAACTTGTCAGAATTGACTGAAAATTGTTGAGATTGGCTTATTTTGCTTCACGATCACAATGGTGAAGTCAGTTTCAGTTAAAACTCATTTTAAGTCTAGTGGGTAGTTTTCGCTTTTTTCAGATGGAAAGTTAGGAGCTCTAAGGTCATCAATGGCAGATGGCTAGAGACCAGGTGTTGAAATCTAAGCCTAAAACGCTCAAATGAAGAATCTATGGCAAGATAAGTGCAAAATAATGCTTCGTCTCGGAGGAGATTTTTCCACCAGGATGAAAATCATCAAAAAAATTCTAACTCTGGAGCAAAAGAGCCCCTAGAGGCCAAGGACTCCCTACGTTTCAAGGGCCAAAATCAAATTTTCAGGATTTGTCACTTCCAAGAGGTCTTCTCCAGAATCCTATCATTCGCGATGAGCCTATGAGCCAGTCCAAGAGATCTATCTAACGCCCAAATTTGCAGATTGAATGAAGAATCGACAAGTTTGTAAAATGGCTAAGTGTGGAAATAAAAGAGTGCCTGGAGCCAGGGTCTCCCAAGAATTCAAGGCATCAAATATTAGTTTTTGCAATGACTATCTCCAGGATGATCTTCTCAACTTCAGCTCAACTTCGCAATGGATCTGTTAGCTAGTTCACGGGACTTATGAAACAGTAGCAGTGGTTGAGCAAATGGACACTTAAAATGGGGGTTGGATTGATGATTACCAAGGCAAAAGCACCATTGTTGACCAGGGGAGCCCATCATTTTGGGTAACTAGATGTGGTTTTTAGAGGTTATCTTCTTCAAAGCACTGGCTCAGCATCCTGTCAGCTTCGTGATGAATCCAGTTACAAGTCTACGAGACCTATCCAGCACCTGATACGGGAGATTGAACAAGAAACGAGGGAGAGAGAAAAATGACTAACACTTGAAGGAAAAGCGCGCCTCTTAGCCAGGGGCGCCCATCTTTTTGAGGGACCAGATGAAGGTTTTTGATCAAATAATACCTAGGATGTTTGTCTCATATTTGATCAGGCTTCGCAACGCATCCGTCAACCAGTCACTCTAAGTTGCTGAACTGTCGGAATCAAGAGTCAAACATAAGGTCTAATCTTGGTCAAAATGTCAAGGAAAAAGAAAAAGCGCCCCTAGAGGCCAGGGGCGCCAAGGTTTTGGAGCCTTGAATACAGTTTTTCTGGTGATCTCAGGTATTCATCCTGTCCATGTTACATCCAGCTTTCCATTGCATATCTCAATCAAGTCAAAAGATAAGTCAACAGCCTATAGTCGGAGATTAAGTGTAGATTCAACCAGTTGAAAAAATGGATTAGTCTGGGAACAAAAGCGCCCCTGGAAGCCAGGGGCGCCCTTGATTTTAACCCATTAGTTGATGAAATTTGGAAAAGTGCTCTCCAAGAGCTCTTGTGTAGAATGGAGCTAGTTTCGTGATGAGCCTACCTTTCAATTCTCAAGTTTTGCCGAGTGCGAGATGTAAGGAGGTCAAAATCACCTTCTAAGTGATTGAAAATGCATGGTACCGATTTGGAGTCCGAGGCAAGCATTAACTTTTGACCGAGGTTTCTTGATTTTTTTGGCGCCTCGACTCGACTATGGATTGGTACCAAGGAGTGTTTCCGCCTCTAATCCTAATTTTAACAAACACAAATGGCCATCATGCGGCGGTCATCAATCAAAACCAAGATTGAACATGAGTCTTCGGCGGAGGTTTGAAAATCCAAATTTTCAAAATTGGTTAAGCTTGGAAAGGACGCTTTAGAGTCAAAGGTTTTGACTTTTTGACTTAAGCGCAAGTACCCATGAGCAGGATTGTGAACCGAGATTAAATATTACTAATTCTCGTTATTTTCAATCAACTTAATTTTTGCTTGCAAAAAGGCATGCATTCATGTTTGGTATGATTGTTAGCTAATAAAGGTCCACTAGAAGCTAGCACCCCAATAGGGCAAATTTCAAGCAAGCAATCCGTTATGGTCCAATCAACAAAGTCAGATATTGTGTCCAATGGCGATGGTAATTTGATTTGATGCATATTGGACACTGCGACTTAAACATTTATTTGTTATTATTTTCACTATATTCTCATACCAAGTTCAGAGTAAAGTTGGGCGATTTTGGGAGCAATTGAAGGATTGGCTGCGCTTTTGAGTTCAATTTTTCGCTAAGCAGTCCATTCAAGATTAATTTTTCGCATGCAAACTTCAAATCAACGAAGGCTCAAGTAAAGGGCCAACTTTATGCGCCAAACAAAATTCTATCTTCTGTCTAAAATTCTTCTATTCTTGTCTTAGGTTTTCTCTCGCATGTCAAAGAAAACGGCGAAATTTTCAGAATCTGATCATCTGGGTTCACATATTTCAGCGACAGCAACAAAACCCATGTCTTAGATTTTTTCAAGAAAATTGCCCCGCTGCTTTTATTCTAGAAGCACTGTGCTTTTTTCCAAAGATTCCTTTGCATGTGGGCCAAAAACACATATTTTCCAAAATTGAATCATCTGGGTTGCCTTAGAATTCCATAAACACATAATCTTAGTCTTTCTTCTAGTACTGTCTTAGAAGTCAAAAAAACTCCTTGGCCTCTTTTCTATTAAAAAGTTTTATGCTTCTGTTAGTTAATTCTTTTTCTAATTTTTGATGTTAAATAAGTTGCATTTGACGAGCATTCTACAAAAATCATGATCCTGTGAGTTTTTTTGTGTTTTTCCTCAATGGTTATTTTTAGCTTTCTTCCTATATTTCCTATTTCTCCTGAAGTCAACAATATGTTTATGCTCACACACAAGTACAGTCAGTTCCAGACTATTCTAAAAGACTAATCAATGATCTTATGGGATTTCTCATCAAATGATCTATATGGGAGGTCTGCACTAAAATCAGCTGACTGAGTTTTGGAGCAGCAGTCACCATGCTTTGAGGCCTGAGACTATTTTCTTAAGACTAATTTAGAGGGTTGGACACCATTGGAATTCTACGTGTGCAGCAAGTTCACGTGTATTTCTCACAACCAGAGTGTTCACAATCAAGCTTCGTGGTTTCATCATGCAACACTCTTTCATTGAGAAGAATCAAGAAAAGCATCAGAAGCATTAAGTTGCAGAAGAAACAGAGGTCATCACTCCATTTACGAAGCCGCCAACGTCACTCAGATCCTATGCCATTATCTTCGTGAAGATGGTACCTACACTGATCTCAAGGCTGTGCAAACTGAGTTCCAGAAGCTTGAGCATGATATCTTGATGGAGATCTTATGGCATCCAAGTTGGATCACATCTCAGTGATGACAACTAGTTTCAAAAAGGCAACTGAAGAGGTTAGAGAATGTCAAAGGGCGATCAGAGATGGTGACAAGGAGTTGAATAGGAAGGATATCATCATGGACAACGTCAAAGTACAAGAGGATGAGACAATCAACCAATTCCTGGACGAAGTGTTAGACTGTGATGACCTAGAGTGATCCATCAGTTGGAACCTGCAGTTATTTTTGAGGATAGAGTCAAGAGCAGCAGTTAACTTGACATCCAGTCTTGAGTTCTAATTGTTGATTTCATGCACGCACATCTCATCCTTGGAGATATCTTCGCAGGAGTTTAGACTTTAAGTTAGGAGTAGTTAACTGATGTTAGTTATCAGTTATTTTTATTTCAATAAGGACTTCCATGTTGCACATGTCCAGTTCAGTTGAGTCCTGTTTCGGTTAATTGATGGTAGTTTTCCAGATAATTGTATAGTTTCTTTTATTTAGGGTTTAGCAATAAAATCTTGCATGCTCACAAGACTGTAGTTGACTCAAGGTGATTTTAGGGTTCCCTACACCTTTGATGTCTATAAATAAGAGTTTTCTGTTCATTTGTAATTAACTTTTGCACGATACATAAGCAACCTTCCCCTGTAGTATTGCTATTCTGATTATTCAACTAACTTTTTCATGATAATAAATAGTTGTGCAGCCTTACCTGAATGTTATTATTATGGTATTTGTTCACCTTAGTTAAATGGAATGGCTAGTTTGATCGTTTATTGTATGTGTTTCGCCAATGCAATTTGTTGTCCTAGTTGGCTTTCTTATGTTATGTTTTACAATCTTTGTTTCAATCTACACCTCGGATAGGTGTTGTCACCTCCTTGGGAATTTAGAAGTAAGGATTGTCGTGTTAATGTTGTGCTAATAATCTTTCTTTCAGCCTATGCCTCGGATAGGTGTCGTCATCTCCTTGGAAATCCTTACTTAAAAATTATTGTGAAACCATTCCTACTCCTTTTTCCTCATGCTCTGTTTTTTTGAGGAGAATTGGATAGATTAAATTTTTAGTTTAGTTTGTAGTTAGTGATCTACGAAACCAGAAAATCCTTAGCTGCAACGTTCATTATTTTTCTTAACCTTGTGCCTATTCCAGTTGAGACAAAAAGATAGGAGTTAGATTACTTTACTTTTTCACGCAAATCAGCATATGAGGGAGCTTCCCCTCCTAATTTGAAGAGCACTCATTACGCAATGTGCATAGCTATCCATACCAACTCGCACTCCAGAGATGCTAATTGTTACGCCAACACTACCACAGGAAGATTTTTCCATTTTTTTCTTGTTTTTATTTTCAACTAAACTGGCAATATTACTATGTTCCACGGGAACGCATCCCCATCCCTCAAACCATTGTCCCCATCCCCAATGGCATTTCAGGTACAACAGGAAGGTAGGGGACATCCCCTGGCCATCCACAAAAATCTTCAAATAACCGAAACATTTCTGAAACATGTTGCAGTAACAGGAAATGCTGTGGGGACATTTGGCCATCCCCGAGACAGCTGGGGATGTTTGAGACATCGCTCAACCATCCAGAAATCCCCGATGGCAAGGCAATTTTTTATAATGTTTAGAAAAAAACAAATCATTCATGACATAAAAAAAAGACAGTTAATATATCATGACAGCATTATAACAGTAGCAATAAGTAATAACTATATCATGACAGCAGTATAAAAGCAATAATGAATAAAATTAATAATAATTAATCATGACAGCAGTGACAGAAGTGACTATAGTATAAAAGTAATAAATATATAATGATTGAGATTCATAGCCAATGATATAAGTTATATAACATTCAACACTAACAGCAATAATTTGAAATTTCTATTTCACTGTTCAAAGTTCAAACTTTAATACAAAGTCTCAAACTTCAAAATTTTTAATATGCTATTAAATTCAGTTATTATTGTCAGTTGCAAAAGAGATTAAAGGTGCATTGGCCATGGTCTGGTGCAGTGTGGTATTGTGTGAGAAGTGCAGACAAACAATTTTTTTGGAATGTGGTTGGTGTGCAGGCTTCTGCAAACATCATCCAACATTGTTTTAACAGTGTCATGTTATATTGCTGCTGTTATACTGGTGTCATTAACTTGTAGAACTAACTCTCTCTCTCTCTCTACACACACACACACACATATTGCCATCCCCCTGCTGCGCCCTCACTGTCCCCAAAAAATGGCCTTTGGACTGCCATACCCAAAACGTGTCCCCTGCTGTCCTGCCATCCCTGTCCCCAAAACACCATGGAATATAGCAATATTATTATTACCTCATCATTCAGGTCACTAACTCAATTGCCTTCTTGTGCATTCAGAATGAATTTTCATCCAGGAATAGTAACCCAGTCAGCTGTAGTCTCTGCTTACCTAAACAGGTTTCTTGATGGTAGCTTTTTAGGAATTTACCAGTTCCAAAGGAGACTCTTTGGAGGCAAATTTCTTTCCATTGACTAGATTTATCTTCTTGGAATTGACCATCCCAAATCATCCCTATTCTATGGTAGGTGGTAACTTATCATTCTCCATTGCCTTCAAAGAGAAGCTTCCCTGTTAGAATTATAATCCTAAGTCATTAGTTGTGAAGATTGCTGGGTGGTTGGTAACTCTCAGGAAGTTACATTAAGTTACAAAGTGTATTATATATTTATGATTGAATGAATGAAAGAGAATAATGAGATGCCACTGGTTTTCCTGGTTTAATCTCTGCTATTCTTATTTTTATGTTTGGAAAAATTTGTATCAGAGAGGATTTGCACAAGATGATGAGGAGTAAGCCGAAGATGCTAGTTCGAAGGATTATGTTAAAATATGAGGCCCATACAGATTTTTCGGCTGCTATGTGTCAAGCAGTGGCAGGGGCCAATATTAAACATGGCCACTTATGATTCTATTATTCCTGTGCTATGCAATATTTTTTTCTTCTCGTGATCCTGTGCTTCTTGGTGTGAATGCTACTACAAGTGATATAAAGATTTTTGTGGCTTTTGTCTTCAATTTCACAGAAACAGTATGTTGCTTGCACAATTGTTGCAGTCAACCTCAAATTAGTTATTAGGTCAGCCTCCATTGGCCGTACTCCTTTTTGCTTGAGGCAGCTGGTTTTTAAATAGCACAGATCTGCAATTAATTCCAGTCTCCCTGCAAATTCAGTTTTAAAAGTCTGTTTAACTTTAAAAATAAAACCATACATCCAAGTACCTTTCTACTCCATCAATTCAGGAAAACCTACACATTTTTTTTGGACTGTATGTTGTGTCTGTCAAAACTTGCTGTCCTCTGCATTCATATAAAAGCAGGTGAATTAATATGCTTCAGCACAATAAGGAACCAAGTTGAAGAAACACTTTTCTGAAGAAAGACTTGGAATGACACATCAAAATCCAGTGGATGGTTTCATACGCTTCTGCAATGAGGGGATAGAGATGTTCTGCCTGCACATGGGGCTCAAACATTAGTTCAAATGCTGAAAAAATCTGTAGGCCACACACATACAAAATTTGCAGTAAACCACAGCCCTCCCTCACACAGCAAGGCCATTCCACCTGTGCTCAGCCATAAGCCAGCCAAGTCTTTTTCATTAAAAAATTTTAAAAGGTGTCATACATCCACCATACCCTGCTACACCATACCATCTATGCAGACTGCCATACAGCATAGCTTGCCCAGCCACAACATTGAGAGAATTGGTTTTTTGGAAATTCTATACACGCTTTTGGAAGGTTGCCTGCAGGAGGGCCTACCATCGGATGCTGCAAGGTGTTTTTAACTGCCTCAAATATGCATTTTACACAGGTAGATTATTTTCTTTTATTTTTAAATTATTTTGCTCTTTTCAAAGTGATTTCAAAAGGGTTGTGAAAAATGCAATTCAATAGAGTGCATAAAATAATCAATATGGTTATTTTGTATAGAGGCTGCATTTTTGAGAAGTTTTAACATTAAATTCAAAATCTCATCTCTTTTTTAAGTCAAGCCATATATTTGACAGGGGAGTTGTTGCTTCTAGGTGTATAGTATTGGAGTGTTAATTGTTTTTATCAGTGTTACCCGGGGACACGTCCCCGGGTCTAAATCCCCCCGTCCCTGTCCCGGGGACAGGGGACGGCAGCAGTGTACAATGTGTTTTTTATTTTGATTTTCATATCATAATTGAAAAAAAAAACTATATTGCAGAAATGTAGCCTTTGGGCATTTTGTTATATGGTTATAACTTGTATGTTATTGTTTAATATCATATGCATATTGACAATGAATTCAAAATTCTGAATGCATATTGAGTATTAACAATGAATTGTTAACACAAAAGTTATATGCTAAGTTTCTATAATCTATATATGCATGCTTTATGCATGTTTTCATATGAATATTAAAAATTTCCCTATATATTTTAAATTTTCCTATATTTATATAGCTGTCCCCTAGCTGTCCCCTAGTCATCCCCAAAATTGGCTTGAAAAATCGGGGACTTGGTGACTCGTCCCACCATCCCCTGCCATCCCCATCCCGAAAACTAGGGGTAACACTGGACTTTTTATGTGTGCATTTTGTGTATTTGTGTGAAGAAAGATAATGTGTTACTTCTAACATTGCTTTTGTGTAAACAGAGAAATAAGGGTGCCTGGAGTGATAAGGGTGTAATCAAAATTATAAAGTGTTGTTAATCTTTGTTTATTTATTCAAGGTCTGAAGCAAGACTCCACAAACATTTTGTTCTTGCCTAAGTATTTTTGGGCTACCCTGAAATATACCCCTTAATTTTTTCCTTCGAATTCTCAATGTTTCCACAGCACAAACCAGCACTACGCCAAATGTTAGCGTTAGATCCCAAAAGATATCCAACTTGAAAGTAACCTTCACCAAGAAAGTTCACCAAGATCCTATTGAAGGCAAGGTGATAGCTTATGGTGATGGGATCATTAGCAATAATCTGAACTTGAAATACAAAGCTGGAAGTAAATGATAAAAAGTCAATGCCAAGAATGTGCACACAAGATCCTTTTGAAGGCGAGGTGCTAACATATGGCGGAGTACTTATTACAAAACTGAAAGAACTTAAGCGGTGAACCAGCCATGAAGATTTCCGCTCAACCACTTAAACAGTGGGGGGAATACTACAAACAATTCAACTAATTCATCCGCTACGGCGGGCATCCACATAGCAATGGGAATTCTCCACTTGGCAGTGGGTATAAGGAAAGATTAAACATTCATTCTCCACACTGGCGGTAAACCATCCAGGGGTTACAAATATGAGAGATTAATTTATAAAATTTGCAGCAAACTAAAGGACTGGAATAGTACTACTGTTTACAGTCTTACAATGCAAAACATCTGCAAGTAATGAGTGCACAAATACAATGATTTTACAATGAAATCTGCTCCAAACTTCTGCAATGTTTTTCCACTATATCTCTGATTACAAACATGAGAAAGAACTTGAATGAAATATTGCAAAAAGCTGGAATAACCAGGTCTGTTATAGATAACCAGCAAAAAAAATGTTCAGACCAGCAAGTAACTTCACAAGTTGTTCAAATCTTCAACCCAAACAAACTCCTAATTCCTCCAAAATGAATGCACATATGACTAGGAGCCAAGACACCCAAGAATTAGTGCAAAACTGAGGCAAAGCTAAGTCTGATATGAAACACCAGCAATTCTAATTGCAAACCAGCAAACTGTAATCTCAGAAACAACAATAAAACTCACTTCAAAATGCATCTATCTCTTTCAAAACTTCAAAAACACACTCCAAACTGTACTTACGGCACTCCATAGTCAAGGCAACCAGCTACAAGCCTGATTTTAATCAAAACACAGCCACTATTGGAGAGCACAAATCCCAAAGCAAGTTGTTGGAGGAAGTACGGCCCTAGAGAAAGTACGGCCTCTCTAGAAAATCAAACACTTCACAATAAAATCTGATATTTTGCAAAAAGGGTCGCCCTTGGCATAGAATTGATAAGCATCAATACCCACAATGAGATTTAAATCACACAAAGACTTGCAAGTGAAAATCTACTTCAGCCATTTAATAACCAACAAGTGCAAAACTGAAAACTATCACCAATTTCACCACGATGAAGCTCTGTATGTACTTCTGAATGAAGCACACTCACAATTGACCATCTAGGGCGCCATAGTTTCAGGCCCGAAGAATGGTGTGAATACTAAGCTCCCCCTTAGCCAGGTTCTGAAATCAATTCAGCAGCATTTTGTTATATTTTTCCAAAGATGAAGAACTCTTCTCAAAGCCTCAATAAATAAGCTTCAATTGGCAACTGAATCACTTCAAATTCCAAGAAGTTGAATCACTTCAACTTCCAAGAGGGACGCCACCTTTAAGCATTTTACTTTGTGAAATAATAAAACTTTATTCAACCTCCTTTAGGCGTCCAACTTAATAATGCAATAATAAAGCATTTAATAAATCATTAAATGCACAATTGACCCCATAATGTCCCCTTTTTAAAAACAACATGAAGTTATCACTCCTAGGCGTGGGGTACAACTGAGTAACATAAAATTGACTAAGTATAAACTTAGTCTATTGAGATAACCAAAGCCAAACTAAAACTGAAGGATAGCAAGATGACTTGAGCTGAATTGTTGATGATGCTACTGCCAAATTTAGACTTACTATAAATAGCCAATGCCAAAAATACTAAGTTCGCTTCAAAACCATCAGAAAGCCAAATAGAACAACCAAACTGCAAGGGATTGAACTGTTGCTAAACAGATACTGCCAAAAGATAGACTTGCTAAAAATAGCGAACTGTTATAGATAGTAAGTCTGTACAACAACCTCCGAACGCTAACTGAGCAGTATTTGAAAGAGGAAACCCTAATTTTCAGCCTCAGCTTAGCCTACGGATTTCCGGAAATAGGCTAAATCCAAATGAAGAGCATAGGGCCAAAATGGGGACATTACATACCCCACTCAGACACTTGTATTTTGATTTTGTATGTAGTCTTTCCCATCACTGACTGCTTACTTTATGACAACATTCTATTCTAATAGCATGTTATCTCTACCTTTCAAAGTAAGCAACAAAAAGGAGGGTGAAATCATCTCAAAATGTTGGCTGCAATATATGCCTTCTTTCATGCAAATATGAAACCAATATATGTCATTGCAAAAGAAAATAAATAGGTTACATGAACAATTAAATGTGGTGGCAAGCCAATCAACAATCCAAAAAATGGTAATGCTAATGTACCTTCTTCTAGCACACATCAGATGCCTCGCACTACAGGACACAAAATAGGTGCAAAGAAGAACAATGTGACATCTCAAACCAAGAGAAGTGTTGTGTCTAAACTTGTGTCACAAAAGTACAAGAAACTTGTATCTCAAACTAAGAGAATTGTTGTGTAAAATGTAATGTCCCCTTTCTAGCTTGTGGTTTGGAGATTTGGGTTAGCCTATGACTGCGGTTCCCGTAGGCTAGCGAGATGTTTAGGGGACCCATTGGGGAGATTCGAGCTCTTCAGTTGGCGTGATGTTTCATTCCGGCTTATTTAGCTCAGTGATCTAGCATTCGGTTGGTCGTTCGAAGGCATTTCAAGGGTTCATCATTAATACTTGCTATTTATAGTAAGTAATATCAGGCTCGGATACAGCACACCTGCAGTTGGTAATGGTGACAGGACACTCTCGGGAGATTATTGTTAGACTTTGCCAGGAGTTATTGAATTACTAAGTCACGTTACTTAAATGATATTCTTTTATTAAAGTGACTTATTAATTTAATGTTATAAAGTTACTTTGATAAAGTACTTTATAACTTGGCCATTAATAAAGTAATAAAGTGACTTTATTGAAAGAATACATTTTAATTCACTTTATTAATATTTAAGTGAAGGGGGCAATTTTCAAGACAAGTTAAAATATTAAATTATTGTGCAAAGACAAAGTTGGCGTGGGATTTTGAGAGAGTGCAATATCAATTTTTATTATTAAATGAGCAAAACCCTAACTTAGGCGTTAGATTTGGAGAAGGCTTAAAGAGAGAAAAGAACATCATTTTCTTTATCCAAATTATTATTCACAATTATGAGAGTTGAGTAACAGGTTTGCAAGTATGAAGTTTCAAGCTAATCATAGAATGAAAACCCTTGATTAGGACAGGATCTATAGGCGTGAAAGACCGTCCAAGGATTTTAGATTGAATGTTCTCAATTAGAGGGCATTATCAGAGCATCTCACAGTTTTTAGAAGAAGTTTTAATCAGCATTTTCAGTATTTCTTTCAGCAGTTAATAAATTGCGATCATAGCTTCAGATCTGGCACGTGGCAAGTAATTTTCTTTGCACTCATACTGGCATCAGAGAAACCCTCAGAAGCAGGCCGTACTTGATCAGATTTACCTCCAATTGCAGGCCGTACAGTTTCAAGTTGCTGAGAGGGGTTTAAACAGCAAAAAACACCATTCATTAGTGTCACATGTGAGCATTAAAGGAAGGCCGTACAGCCAAGGAGGGACGTGGGGTTTTGGAAAGCAAATCGATTTGATTTGAAGGCTGCAAATTCCTAGTATGGAGGCATCCAACACCAATCAGCAGATCTGCATTTCAAGGTGAATATTGAGCAGGTTGAAGCATGGCGCCCAAGGGTTTGACCAATCAGATTGCTGGTCAAAGAAAATTAGACCTGTAAATTTCACTTCCACCAAATGGGTATGTTTTGATTATGTTTCGAATAAATAAAGATTACTGGGTTTCCATTCTTTTATGCAATTTCCTTTCCGTTATCATGTTATTGCAATTTCTTCAATTTCCGGCACTAAAACCAAAAAAAATCAGAACTCAAACAAAAACAAAAAAAATCAGTTTTGAAACCCCAAGGGGACATCATATAAAAAGCAATGTCTAGTCCTGAAAACTGTGCCTCATTCTACTACTCTTCAGTCAAAACCCATTGTACCAGGTTGGAAGTCTCAAAGAACCGATAGAGGAAAATATGGTCTCAGATTTAAGGGTCTTGTGTCATCTCATGGTCTAGATTATTCCAAAACCATTCATGTTGTGTCTAGTAGAACTCTTCATCCCTGTTCAGTTGAATCTTCACCTTTGTGTATCAATGAGGTCCAACCCTCTCAATCGTCAACAAACTGACCCAAACTATGTTCCCATTGTGGGCATCATGGACACAAGTTAGTTCATTGTTTTGACCAAAACCCATGTTCATTTTGTGGTCAACATATACATTCTTCTCGTTTCCATAAGAATGTGTCTTCAATCCCCTATTTGTGCCTATTGATGGGGATTCTCTTGTTACTACAGATGGTACAAATGTGACACCTATGTTGGAACTTGTTTAGGATGACTGTCTCATCTTTTGAGATGGGCTTGATGTTGTGTACCCCAATTCTGTGTGTGAAGGAATCCACTATGCCAGATTCCCTACTTATTCTGATCCAAAGTCAAAAAGTGAGTCAACGGATGTAGGATGTGGCACTTGATGCAAATGCACATGCTCAACTTTCAGAGATGTGTGTTTTAGGCTTGTGATGTGAGCATGGCCAAATGATGATCAGTTGTGCGATATTTTTGTGTGTGCACTTCTTTTATGAAGTTAAAAACCTAAAAGAATGTCTTAACTGAACTTTCCCACTAAGTTGAAAGCCTGAATGAGCAGCTTACTGGAGACTTGTGATGAAAACCTGCAAGGCTGTCATTCAATTACTGCACTTGTGACCGCTACTCATTCAAAGATCTCTACTCTTTCGTCCACGAAGAGGTGTTGTTGTCCTTCTCTTCTGTAATCTACAAAGGGGAAATTTGTGTGTACTAGATTCAAGTGAAGACTCCGAAACAATGATGTGTTGAGACTACCTGAGTTGCAGCTCATGATTGGTTGCAAATTGTTGGTGATGCTAAGATGAGCAGATATTGTATGATGACAACTCTGACTTGGCTTCCTGATTTCAGATTTTGATGATTGTCCAATGATAAATATTAAATTCTATTGATTGGCTAGTGATCCCCAAATAAGGATACTTCTTGTTGTTGCATTCCAAAGATTGTTAGTTGCTAGCCAGAGATTGTACTTGGCTCGTTATGATTTATTAATGCTTTGTGACAGCTTGTGATGGTGCTCACATATTTTTGGTTATTTTGCAAACAGATTTTGGTGTACTTGATCATTCACATTGAGTTAGATAACTGATATTGTGTCACTAATTTTACACTTGAGGATTTTTGGGTGCACTTGATGATTACACCTGTTGATGTTCCCTGCTAGTTGGTGGACAATAGATGCATACTTATTCCTCCTGATTGTGCACCTATTTGTTTGGATGCACTTGAGGAATCCTTATGCCTGCCTTGAGTAGTACTGTTGTAGTTGATGTTGTTGCTTCAAATATTTGGTTGGATGTCAGCATGATGACTAACACATTGGACACTTCTTGATCGACTCCTTTTTTACGGTGATGTAGAGGAAATGTTCAGGATGGCTCTTTTTGATGGATTTTGATGATTGAGTTGGAATTATCCCAGAGATGATGAGAGCTAAGGACTACTAGCCACAAGTGATCACCACTGATTGGTCTAATCAATTGCAGCTTTTGCAAAGTGATAGCGGTTGATACATACAAGAGATGCTACCTTCATGATTGGTTTCTTTTTGAGTAGGATCAATCCATTGAGTATCTTGAGGATGAGGCACCACTGGATCTCTTGATTCCTGACACTGGATTCCAGTGATATTGGACTAAGATTCTAGCTATGATGGTGTCTATCTTTTCTTTTTCCTTTTGTATTTTTAAAATCAAAATAACGCCAAGAAGAAAAGAAGAATGCACTGCATAAACAAAGTAAACCCTAACAGTAACACTAGAGTTGTTTTCATTGATAAAATCCATTGGAATACATCAATAGATGAATAATAATAATATCTGCTTAAATACATCAACAAAATAATTATAGCATCAAACCAATTAGAAATCAAGCAGCTCGCAGAAGTTCTTTCCCTGAATCAAAACTAATGTTGTTCCAGCCACCCAACAAATCAGTTTGCCAATAAAAAGAGAATGCTTTAAGTTCAATACAATCCTCCAATGAGATTGCCCACAAGAAATCAAAAAAAAAGAGAATGCTTTCAGTTCAATACAATCCCTCAATGAGATTGCCCACAAGAAATCAAAAGGGTTTTGTCCTCTAATCTCTTGATCCTAGGTTTTTTGTCCCTAAATCAATAGATAAGCTCTGCCTGTTGTAGCCACCCACTCTAGGTCTACAAATATTTGAAATGAGCATAGAATGAGCCTCTCGATGTTGGTTGGCCTCTATTTATCTAAGTTACGGTTCGGGTTCGGGACGGGTTCGGTACGAACCCGATGGGTACGGGCAAAATTTTTTTAGGGGTTTGGGTACGTATGGGTACGTGTGTGTGTATATATATATATATATATATATATATTAATAATTTAATATACTATAAATCTATATATATGTATTATATATACAAAAAAATAAGAGAAATATAGAGAATTGTAAAACTAAATCATTTCATAGTATGATACTTGATCATTGATCAATGCCAAATGCCAAAGATAAATATTAAATGCCAATTCTAACAGATCTTGCCAACAAGTTTTCCAGGTCTCAGGTCTCTTAACCAAAGGTATTTTTAGAAAAAAGATATTACATTTTGAATATTTGATTCTCAGCATTCTTTGTTTTTCATGGTTCTCCAAATTTCTATATTTATTTGAACTTCCTGAAAATTTTGTCAAATTATCATTTTTGGAATTGGTATTTAAGGGTCATTTAACCTAGTTCTTCTCTATTGCACTACTTATTCTGTCAAAATTCAAGGTTACTTATAGGCATTAACATGATCTGTCTCACTCTTTATTTCTGATTTTTTTAACTAATCAGATATATGCTGTTTCATCTATCCCTGTCAATATGCCACTAGATTCACCTCTAATGAGCCTAGAGATTCTCTTGTTATTCAGAATTTTTAGGTGAGCTTCTGCTTTGGATTTGAATGCAGAACTTTTGCACTTGACCGGATTAGAACAACATCCACAGAAATCTTCAAACCAGGGCTGCTTCAGCTTGAATGCTCCTCCTCTTCTGTTTATGCTAAAAACAGAGCTTCTGTGCAGCTCTTAGCAAATTAGAATTCCTGTATTCATTCACCCTCTGTGTTATACATCACAAAAGACTACTTCTGTGCAAAGCCACTAGCCTCATACTGCCACTCCAAACTTTTTGTGCAAACCAAGATTAATCTACCGCTCACAAAAGACTACTTCTGTGCAAAGCCACTAGCCATTTTAGGGTTAGGGGGAAATTTTTTTTAAAAAAAATGTTTTTTAATCATGTTTGGGCCCATTTTTTTTTGACTTGGCCCGGGTTCGCCTGGGTTCGCTGGGTACGTACGGTGCGGTACCAGGGTGCGGCCAGCAGGCCACCCACGAACCCTGGCGCCAGTGCTGGGCACGCAGCAAGCAAACCCAAAGAACCCGAACGGCCGAACCGGGTTCGAGGCCTGTGGGTACGAATCCGGTAACTTAGCTATTTATTCATTGACATGCTCCAAATCCTAGCCGCCTAGCCCAAGTGTCAATAGAAATTAATAAGGATTATCTTTTACTTGATATGACAATAATGTCACTTAGAATATGTCAATTTTAATGTTAATAATTCAGTACCACATAACATGCCACTATTGTCATAATATTAAACTGCCCAAATAGCCAATAAACCACGACCTATATCAATCATAGCTTGGGAACTGTTCACCAAAAAAATCTTAGATAAAGCATTAAAATAGCTAACTCACCTTAAGCCAACATGTTGCATGACATGGTCCTGTCCCCAGTAGCCCTCAAAAAGCCCCTAAGAAACAGCAACAAGTTTTCCTCCAAGCACTTATAATAGACATGTACACTTAAGAATCTCCAAGGGCATGAACAAAGCCAATAGTTGTAATGTCCCCTTTTTAAATTTTCCAAAAATTTCTGATTTTTTTTTGGAATTTTTTAATATTTTTTTTAAATATTTATGACAGCATTATTCCTTATCAAACACCAAATTCAAAACCCTCACAAGCTGATTTCATCAATTGCAACTGTTGGAAGTGATTACAAATGTCAGAACAATATTTTTCAAAATTGCAATAATGTTGAACCCATTCACAAGATGCCAATGACTGAAATGTGTCATGATGGTACGGCACCCTGATATGCTGGTACAGCTGCTGTACAGATTGCAAATCAATGTGGAAATGATATATCAGACTTGTATGGCTGCGGCTAGGGCTGGAAATGCAGATCAATGGCTGGAAATTAGTATGAACAACAACAATGGCAGATGGATATGGCTGGAATAAGGCTGTATCAGCAGCAACAATCCCACCAACAAGGCAAATCACCCAATATGACCAGGTGGCTGACTGATATAGCACTGCAGCTAAGCTGGAAGAATGATTTGAAGGCTGTAAGAAGGCTGCAACAGCTGGGAAATACAGAACCAGCAATAAAAATGTTAAATTCAGTCCCAAAACCACACAGACCTGATATGACATCCCCTTGTGATGATAGTGCACAGCAAAAAGGCCCTGAAACTCGCAGATCACAAAAATAGGTGAAGTCCAATCACTCTCAAAATGGTATGGATATACCTTGGAGAGGCTGGCACTCCAAAATCAACGATGTACTGCAATAAATACTATGCAATCAGCTCCAAATAGCTGCAAAATTGTGCGCAACAATTAATGTTGATGGCGAAGACTTCTTGACATGGGACCCAAGATCTAAAGGTGAATGAAGATAGAGGAACAACAAAAATTCTGAAAATCAGCAATGAAACCCTCCAAAATCATGAACACCGAAATTTGCTTGCAAATCCAATTGCCCAAATCTAAAAAATGTGCATGAAGGTCACCAAAAATCAGCTCACAAACAATTCTTGGATGGAATCATCCCAAGGGAGATGAGGGTTTTCGTCCCCAAATCCATTGATAAAAATCCAAAGAAGGTTTATGTCCTCCAAGATCTCCAAAATGCCAAGGGTTTTTGTCCTTGTTTATGAAATCGAATACAAAGCTCAAATTCCTAAAACATTGGATTATAAAATGAAGACAAGATGATACCAAAATGACCCCAACTGCCAGCTTATAAAGCTCTCCAATTTGGGCCCTCGAATTAAAATTTCCCCCCAAGAGTGTATTTAAAAATACTTTTTTAATATTAGTGTTTAAAACACTTCTTATTTCTATAATATTATTATTAGGTTGCCCCTTGCATTGGAAATTACCAGCCCAACTTAAAATAATTTTATTAATTATTTATCTCTCTTTATCCTTCAGCCTACAAGAAATGGCAATAGGCTAGAGATTTTTTACTTGTCTCTGATTCCAAAAAGAGGAAATGACGATAGTAAAGAGGTCCTTTTAGGGAAATCCCCCATGAGGAGACTAATGGTGAGGTTCCCACCTCAAATCAACCTCAAATTTAGGAAGTGAACCTAAAGAATAGGAAATGGTCCAAAACTCACAAAAATACGAAGGACAAATGAATGGAACCAATCCTCCCCAATATATAATTATTAAGCAATTACCCCTCACCCACCAAGAAGTATAGAAATGGGCTCATGGATCTGACACATGTTGAGTCAATGAAAAGGGGACACTACACTAGCTTAGAATTTTAGATACATAAACCATCATATTTTAAGTACCAGAGATGAGAGTGAATCACCAATGTTCTAACTTCAAGATTACCATCTTTGATTAGGGAGTGCATTGATGATTAGGAGCGCAGATTCATTGTTTTGGGAGATGCCTTTGCATAGCAAATGAAAGGTCATCACATTGGAGTGTCACGTCTCATACATTGACTTATTTTGACCATTGACATATTTTGATCATGACTTATTTTGACCATTGACTTATTTTGATCATGACTTATTTTGACCATTGACTTAGTTTGACCATGACTTATTTAGATAATGTTTGACCATGACCTTATGAGATTTAATATATGAAGTATGATATGTGTTAAGAGCAATGCTTAATATAATTGTTTTCTTTCAAGAATTATGAATGCATTCATATAAATGTTGAGTTAATTATTGTTTCTACAATGGTTACTAATACTCTTTTGTTTTGCACGCCTGAGTGCATCTGAGTGGCAGGTGATCGAAGGCCAAGGAGATCGAAGGCCAAGAGTGTGATTGAGGAAAAGGAGGTTAGCTTCTCGACAGGGTAGAAGAGGAGAAACTCTCGGTTATGCACACACCACTTACATCATGTAGCTGCATTAGGTCATGTTCGTTTTTACAATGTGATTGCGTGAAATGATTAGCATAGCGAATTTGAAATATGGTTAAATTAAATCTTGAAATAATATGGCTTATTCTATTTCCTTATTTCTCATTATATATATTTGAGCAACAAAAGGTTAAACCTGTTTTTTGTTAAAAGAAATGTATTTAAAAATAAAAAAAAATTAAATAAAAGAATAAACATAATATAAATCTGTTTTGCATAAATGAATTTTCAAAAATTGCATAAAAGGGATATAAATAATTCTATTTTGGGATATATGGTGATATTTTTTCAAAAGAATTAAGAATGAATAGCCCGAGAGAGCATTGGGCTCTGGAAAATTCTGTCTCAAAACCAACAAATTGCTGGGCATGTGGCAATCCTTGCAAAACTGCTGTCAACTGGAAATTTTATGCATGATCCTCGAGAAAGAGGAGGAGGCTTTAAGAAAGAGGAAAAGACTTTGATTGAATACATCGCAGAGCTCTGGAACAGAGGAAAGAAAGGAGGTACTGTTGAACATCTGCAAATAGAACCAAATTTTACCAGGTTCTCTTCATTATGCCTTCTTTTAACTTTATTTTAAAAACTGCAGTAAGGAATTGAATTATTCCCTGTTTTAGAATACAAACAACTGAGAATTCTTTCCAATTTCGTTTTGAAATCTGGGTAACAGCTTATTATTCTGTGTAGCAATTGTAGAATACCCATTCCTTCCTCAGAATTAGGGTTTTCGTTCTGTGGCAAGTCTGCATTTTTCTCAAGTGTAATTACATGTCTCCATATCTGTTTGTTTAAAAATTCTGTCATCTTAATAAAAACCAAAATGGCTTGAGATAAATCCGAATGCAGTTTATACTGGGCGAATGCCTTTCTTTTTCTTGAGTTTTGAAATTGCTGTGGGAATTAATTTCCCCTGCCCTCCCCATGGGAAGGTCGTGGACTGTGGAGGCTCGCGCCCTCCACAGGCCGCGGCCTGTGGAGGGCACGAGCCCTCACAGCCCGCCCCCTCCCCATGGGAGGGGCAAGGGCTTTCCTGAGCCCCCTTTTGGTCGCTCAATGCCAGTAAGGAAACTATGTAAAATACCCTGTTATGTGTGCACGGCCAGTAAATTCGTTGCACAGATTTGAAAACCAGAATTTCTTACTTCGAATTTTACACAGCTGAACATGAATTTCTTCACACACACACACACATATATATATATATGTATACCTATATATATATATATAAATAGATACCCATGCATTGTGTGCCAAATACAAATTGAAACAGGAAACTCTTTCCCAGAAAAGTAGTATGAATTCTGTTGAATATATATACAAATATCTCTGAATTGATAAACCTGAAGCAAGGACAGAAATATCTTGAATGTAGTATGAATTCCGTTATATAAATATATCTTTGAATTGTTAAACCTGAAGCAAGGACAAAAATATCTCGAAAAGCCATGAAACAGAAAATAGTATGAATTCTATTATATAAATATCTTTGAATTATTAAATCTGAAGCAAGGACAGAATTGTCTTGAAAAGCCATGTATCAGAAAGTAGAATGAATTCTGTTGAATATATACAAATATCTCTGAATTGATAAACCTGAAACAAGAACAGAAGTGTTTTTGAGACATCATGTAAACTGGAAAGTACCTTGAATATGTTAAAAGGAATACAACATGAAATATGAATGAAAGGTTATCTTTCAAACCTCAGATTGCATTGTATCAGTAAATTATTTTACTCTGTAGCCTGTATTGAAATAGGGAATTAAAACTTTCAGTCAGCTTGAGCTTGTAAGAATAGAAATGCATATTGAAAATTGAAAACACTGTTCTTACTATCAATTAGTGCACTGAAAATTATCAAGATATATATATATGTTCTTTATCCAAATTAAAAGGGACACTTACCAAAGGATAAATGACATCTTACAACTGAAAAATAAAGAATGTACTGAAAATTCACTTCTTTTAGAATTGATTAAATGATGGAAGCCTGTTTGAAAATGTATAAAGTTTCTGTTAAGTATTATTTTACTTCACTATGGTAACTTCCGGGACAGGGTGCCGAAGGTGGGCAAACGGAGACGGTAGTATTACCTTTTCTAATTCTACCATTTATTATTTTGCTTGGCCAAGCACTGTACCATTGAAATAGATGGATTGTTTATTTTAAAAGCCTAGAAATTTATTTGAGTCTCTGCCACCTCCTGTTGCAAGAAATGTGTTTATTTCATGTTAGAAATGCATATAGGCATCAGGCACGCACCGAGAGTGCCCTCCTGTTTTACCGTTTCGGGTTGCTAGGCTCCTTTATGCAGGGCCGGGGATTCCTTCGAGTTAGGAAGGGACCCGGGGAAGTCATGGACTTCGTGGTTGGGCGGAAAAGGCGCCTGAATCACATTCTTGGCCCCAGCTCGCAAGAAGACCAAGGTGTCACGGCGGTTGGTGGATCCAAGGTTATTTGCTATTGATGTACTTATGTATCATTCAGACTTGGCTTGTGAAGCCCATTATATATGTATATATACATTTTGACATCCTTGTTGAAACTTGAAATGGAAGTATATTTTGAAAGTATTTAATGTATCATTGATTTTAAGAGGTTAAAGTTTTATAACTTAGCATAGAAAAGATGTTCTATTAGAAGGATTGATTCCTCCAAGTGAAGATGAATATATGTATATGAGTAAATCATTGAAAGACTTATGTTTTGATTCATTACATTGATGATATTATTTTATGAAATGCAATTCAAATTCTCTTTATTTCATTTGGAAGAGTTATGTGAAATGTTGACTTTTCGGAAACTTATTTATAATGATTTGAATAAATTTAGAACATTTTAATTTCTCTTAATGCTGTGTTAAATGGTTTGAAAATTACTCTTAATTTTCCGAGTGCTACATGGAGAGTGACTGCATCTGAAAATGTGTCACCTATATTTATGGTTGCAGCAAGTTGAGGATTGCAATAATTTGAGTGTTTGGTTACCTAGATGCCTCTATTGATAGACTACTATCTATAGATATCTATAGATAGTCATCTCTATTGATAGACTACATACTTTCATGTACTTTTTATGTAGAACATTTCCTGCAAGTGGTGGATTGGATAATTCATCATCCTCACTATCTTTAACACCATTGGTCCCATGGGTTGAAGATTTCCCCTTGGCTAACTAAGGGTGTGCTCTCACCAACTACAAGTTGAGTCTAATCATCATATTATCTATTAGAACCATATCTACCATCTTTGCTCCTCAAAGAGGTAGAGACTAAGGAACACTTCATTTTCAGATACCCCATTTACTCTGTCATCCAATGGAGATACCACTACCTCTACAATGATCAAGCAACACTCTATCTACTTTCTTCATATATCCAAACCAACAGCACCTAGCCCTTTATCTTCAGAAGGTTGTCACCCTTTAAAGCTAATTATTGCAAGAAATCCCTATAGGCCCTAGGGCCCTCATGTTGATCACCTCCTCCTTCCAACCCATTTAGGAAATCATTGGCACTAAATCCCTCTGTATACCCCTACAACACACACAGAGGCATATAGATCTATGAGATGACATTTCTCCCAACATACCATTACTACTCATATGCCCCTACATGTTCTCTCTTGACAACATGATTGTGCTACCTCTCAACATCATGGCTCTACTACTCAATGTCATGGACCTACTCCTTCCCAACTACCCCCTAGGGCATCAAGACAAACACATTACAAGTTTCTTCAATACTACGAGGGTTACACCAACCTTGGATGTTGAGAGAGATTCTAACAAGAGTGTTTTTCTTCCTCCTTTCACCACCGTTCATGGTCCCCAGGCTCTCAACCCTTTCGAGTGAGCATTACCAAATTGTGTATCAATCTTTTATAGTGGTCCATGATGGCACAAATGATTCTTCCCTTCCCAGTGAGCATTATCAAATTGTGTATCAATCTTTTATAGTGGTCCATGATGGCACAAATGATTCTTCCCTTCCAACCCCTGATAGTAATATTTGATGAAGTCCTTCCAATCTTCATTAGCCATTGCTCTTTGCAGATTTTGTTCCCCCTACATGGCTATTACTATCAGTTTCTTAATCATTTGTGTTGATGTTATATCACTTCATTTGGTTCCTAGTGCTTTGGTTTCTTTATTTTTCTTTTCTAGGATGCCCTCTTCCTAGAACTTTCTTCCACTCACTAATGTATTTTCAAGTTCCACTGACCTATTTTTGGTCACTTGTGGAGACTAACATACATATCTTATCTAGGATTCTTCCTTGCACTAACAAAATTTCTCATTTTAACTTATTTCTCTAAAATGATGTCCCATGGTGCAATAAGCCTTGTCAAAAACCTCTTTATACCTTATTTGGACTTTGTATTAAAGTTGATTGGTCAAGCCAAAAGAAAAATTCTTATTTGATAGAATCAAGTTCGAGAATGTAAAGAAACAAAAAATGTTTTAAACACTAAATTTATAGTGATTAGTTATTACTCGTCATTGCCAAGAGACATGATCTAACACTTTGATTAGACATGTCCTATAAAAGGTGTACCTTTATCGACATATAAATAACCTAACACCCTATTTATTCATTCTCACCTATCAAATTATATATCCCATTTTATATTCCAATATGTAAATATATTATATACTTATTGTGTACCTAGTAGGTATACTACAAGTGGAATCACGAGTAACCATACCATACCTTGTGGTTTGCAAGATTGTTGCCTATTGTTACACTAACAGTAATAATTTGGGCATTTTTTAATTTAAAATAAAAAAGATCAAAAAAAATTGGCTTGTCACAATTGTACTAGCTCTATTTTATTAAGTTAATTACAGCTAAAAAACTTTTTATTAAAGAAAACACATTAAAAACAATATAAAAGAAAAAAACACAAGCCATAAAACAACCAAAATAACATAACAAAAAGAGACATAAATTAATTTTTTAAATGAGGAAGATTGAAAATGCATATCATATAGAATGTTTTACAGGTTAGAATTTAAGAAAAAAGAAGAAAGAAAACAAAAAAGGAAGTTGATTGAGTAGTTATCTCAATAAAGAGGCATTATCACGTAGCTAGCTG
The DNA here is from genome assembly GCA_007258455.2 of Sequoia sempervirens. NCBI lineage: Eukaryota > Viridiplantae > Streptophyta > Pinopsida > Cupressales > Cupressaceae > Sequoia > Sequoia sempervirens. The sequence goes on along the minus strand of VDFB02089239.1, from coordinate 37,619 downwards.
TTCTTAACTAATAAATTAGTTACCTTAATTAATTACATATTAAAACAATAAACAATTAAAATATTAATTTAAAAAATTCAAAAACATAAATTTAAGAGGTCCCTGTTACGTCAAGAGGCCTAATTATATAAAAGGGGCTGTAATGGTGTGAATGGATAATAAAATATTAAAAACCCTTTTACTGCTAACATTACAAAAAAATTAAATATCTAATAAGGTGAATGGCACAATAGAGAACTCCATAGTAATTTGTTTGCTCTGCTAAAATTTTCAAACATGACATTCATTCGTGTCAAATATATTGGCTTCTTGCCTAGTTTTTATTTTGGCTCCGTCCCTAAATTCACAGCAAAATTTGACCCACTTTTATCACTAAAATATTTTAAACACTCTCAAGCTAAGCCCTACAAAAGTAGCATTTCCTATGCTAAAGCCCTTTGTTCCAGCCAATAACCATTTGTTTGTTCAGCATACAATAATAAGTTCAATTATTATACGATGAAATTTAAGCCACCAGTATGTTTGTGACATTGAGAAGGGAAGGAAATTTGTTTTTGCCTTCATTAATAATTTTCTATAATTTCTAGAATTAGGCATAGACATGGAGCCTACCACAAATCCATTTTCATATAGACGTGGTTTTAGTTTAAAATAAAATTAGATATATACCATGCTACACCAAGTTTCTAGGACTGGGACGTCTTTCTAGGATAGGAAGGAGCAAGTTATTTAGGGGACAGCAATTATGAAAAAAGGAAAATTTTAAAATATAAAAAATTTCAATTATTTATCAAAAATGAACATTATAGAACCATATTATGAAACATAACAGCTGAATTGAGAATTCAAATGAGTTGACATACAAATTAACAAACTCTCAAAATGTCTAAAGATTCATTTCAATTCGAGTTTTCATTAACAATGTGTGTATATACAGCAAAATAAAATGTTCAAAAGTATACAAGTACAAAATGACAAAATGTAGACTGCTGCTATGCCTTTTCCTCATACTGACCTAAATCAAAATCTGATTCACTGCCAATATCAAGGGTTGCCTCATCCAATGGAACACCAACCAATCTCTCATGTGCTTCCTCATCAATCTATGTGGCATCTTCGCAATCAAAATCCCACCATAATGCTTGAGTTTGTCGAACCTGAAGTTGCAATGTACCATGCACAGTTACCAGCTTCTCCACTCATCAAGAGGCAAGCCTATTCCTCTTGATAGAGTGGGTGAAGCCATAGATCACAAACTCAAACTCGGAGGATACTCGACAAGCCAAAAGAAAATTGGCTCGGAGAGTACTTGGCAAAACTCGGCACCTTAAAAATAACTTAAATTTTTGAAAAAAACATAATTTTTTGAAAAATAATAAACTTTATGCAAAATATAGCTACAAAATGAATCAAATGAGTTTGGTGGGGGCTTGGGGGAAACACCCCCAACGAGGTGTAGGGGTTCGGAGGCAGCATCCCTCATGGGGGCCTAGGGGCAACACCCCTAGCGGGCTCGAGGGGCAACGCCCCTCATGAGGGTCTAGGGGCAATGCCCCCAGTGAGGTCAAGGGGCAACGCCCTTCGTGGGGGTCTAGGGACACCCCCAATGGGGTCGAGGGGTAACGCCCCTCGTGGGTTCAAGGGACAAACGCCCTCACCACTAAGCCCAAATTAAGGCCTTTGAAACCACACAAAACTCCATCCTACACACCATTTTCACAATTTTATCAATTAAGGGAGAAATCAGGTATTTGATGTTGAATATTATGTCATTGATGTCAAAGGCACTTAGTTTAGTAATTGTTTACCTATGTAAAGTTTGAGTTTTGGTTAGCTAAGGTGTTCCACATGATGATGTTTTGCTTACAGCTTCAGCAGATAAGACTATTCTTTTAATGGCAAATTGTTGGCATACTTTGAAAGACCCGGTGCTTTTTCTTATGATCTTCAGGCAGGGTAATATTGTATGTGTATCGATGCATATGAAAACCCGGTGAGTACTTGAGGGTTGCAGGCCCTTTGTGAGTGAATCGCAAGTTTGCTCGTGGCTTGGTGGAGGTCCAAAACTCGTTGAGTTGTGGTCGAAAACTCGCCTAAAACCTTACAATTTCTCCAAAAAACTCGCCAGTTCAGATGTGGGTTTGTGAAATACATTTTTGACACTATTTTTGGCCCGATTATGACGTGTTTTTGGTGCGATTTGGGCCTATATAAACCTTGTATACATGAATGATGGAGCAAACATATCTGCAAACAAAAATTCAAAAAGATATAGATTTGTACGACTCAAGTGGCAAAGAGAAAATGCTAATACAAAAGATGAATAAAATTATCAATTTACAAACATTAATAATTTAGTAATAAAGTGAAAATTCTCTTACCTCACAATGGACCACCAATATCCATCAAGGACCTTTTGTTTCACAACTTTTCCCTCATTAGTGTTCACATTTAGCCATCTACTCCACTCTAGATTAACCATCACCAACTATAGAGGCTCCTATACCTCAAGCATGCTCTATAACAAAATGAAGTAACCAGCAAATATAGTCTCCACATGTTTGAGGCATTCCTTCCTTGAAAAAGTCTTGAAAGGAGCAAGTGAGTTGTGGTGGTTGCAAATGAACATCTAAATCTCTAGCTTATGCTATCATTATCTTCACCAAATCTATCTTCCCTACGCTTTTAAATGTGTTGAGTTGCATTGTTCAACACATGAACACAAGATGGGGTCCAAAAGGTGTGTAAGCACCCTCCATCATCATGCCAACTAATTTGCACACATGTTAAATTGGTGACCACTTGTACAATATTTAAGGCCCCAACCTCTATGGCCTCCTTCAAGATCTTGGAAGTCCACATTCTTACACTCCTTGAACAATCAAGAACTCCAAGAAAATAAGCCCCATCTACACATGTGACTATGATGTTGATAAGTGGTCAATGTCTAATATCGGTCCATCCATCCATGATAATAGAGCAACCTGCCCTCAACCAAGTCTATCTCATCTCCTTCATCACCAAACACAACTTAGAATATTCTTTATCAAGGAGGCTAGCGCATAGTTTATGTTCTCCAAGGGGGTAAATGAGGGGCCAACAGAAATTGCATCTTTAAATATTTGTTTGAAATAGGGACAATGTGCCACATGAAATGGATGGCATAGGCAACGAAAAATTTGGCAATGGAAGACTTTGCCTCTTCTGGTGATTGCATATTAAACATGCTTGCAAATTTTCTCGGCCTCTACTAGTTTTCCTCTTTCTTTTTGTTGAAACATCACCAATACTACTAAACCATGGATGGCATAGCATCTTGTGTAGAATCTACTAGCATTGGCATATCTTTAGGCCTTGCTTCACCCTCCATACTTGTTCTATTAATCTTCGCCCTCTCAGGTGTGTTTACTTTTAGGAAAATCTTAACCCTCTATCCTATAATGCCCAAGAGGTGACTATATACCGTTGTGTAGCTCTCTCTAAAATCTTTGTTATAAATACGACACAACCACACTCTATGTGATGTCCCCATCCTAGTCAGCGCAACTGGATATGTGGTTAGCCTATTATTTCGATCCTCGTAGGCTGACAGATGTGTGCAGAGGATCAATTGAGACGGTTACCCAGTGTTCTGGAGCTTCATTGTTGCAGTTGTTTCAGGTTGGGCCTTCGCAGAATCCCTCAGAGTGGTTTTTTAGAGACTTTCTATTTTTAGAAAGTTGGACAGGCGGAAGCTGCTATTTTGGGTAGGGCACCTAGTTCAGCTGTTTAGCTCAGAGTCGACCCAGTTCATCAGTTTGACGGTCAGATGGAGAAATAATGGAGTATTTAATGGTTTAATGAATAATTAATATTTTTGACTTTATATTAGAGTCACTTTATTAATTATTTAAATATTTAATTTAAAGGGCGCATTATAAAGTATTTATTATACTTCATAATAAAGTGAAAAAATTAATATAATGAATAAGTGATTATTCATTTAAATGATGGGCGCCAATTATTTAATGTATTTCTCCTAAGTCAAGGGCGTATTTAATCATTTTATTAAATGATTATTAAAAGGTCTTGGGTCGAATTTTTGAAGGAAACTATATATTCACAGGAAAAGACAAATCGAACTCTTATGATTTGATTATTCAATTTGTCTTCTATTTGCTCTGAGCATTGAAGTTTGCAAAACCTAGGGTTTCAGCAGACGAACGATTTTGGAGAACGATACATCTTCAGAATCTGGCATACTGAGACTGTGCAATACCAGTTGAAGATTGTCTTCTTGGTGACTTCACACAGAGGTTACAGTTTGAGCTTATTGATCGATACAGGCAGAGTTTTACAAAGATTAATCATCAGTGGTTTGAGGCGACTTCACAGAGAGTACATAGCAGAGATCTGGCACTTTATTCTTTGCAGCCGTACCATATTTATTATTGTTGTTGGGCCGTACAGTTTTGAACCAGCAAGGCCGTACATTTCATTCTTGGGAAATACGCCTTCATTTAGCATCTCCTATTGGCTGGATCTTGTGCGCCTAGGCTATTTGGAGCTTCTGCAACGCTTTCAAAGTCTAGAGATTCATTTATTCTTTCAGCCGTACCATTCATCTCTGTTATTTTGGCGCCTGCAAGAGAAATCAGGTTCCTTTGAAATAAAATAGTATTTTATTCATATGTTCAATTTTTGATATTGTAAAAGCTCTGGAAACTTAATAGATTGATGCGCCTATATATTCTGAGCATTTTCCAAGCATATTCATTGCCTTAGGATTTATTATGAATTTTTAAGCAATTTTAAGAGCAAATCGCAGCTTTCTTGTTTATTATCAAAAAAGCTCAAAAAACACAAAACATACAAAACTCTCAAACATCAGCATTTCAGTTAGGGTTTCGGGGTTGAGAATCACCTGGATTCTTACACTCTACTACCCCCCACATTTCTTTTTGTGGTTTTTTCTATAGATGTCACAAATTGCAAAAGACGTTTACTGTTTGAAAGGGCTTTTTGCATAACATTTCAAGAGGGAAAAAGGGCACTCAAACAAGTTATGCGGCTGCCCTAATTCACCAACACAACTCCCACACCCTAATGAACTCTCAATTGAAACTCTACTATTTTTTCTTCCATTTCATGTTCACTACTGTCACTGCTGCTACCCATGTTGTTTTGTGAAAACAAAAAAGAATGCAAGTGCAAACTAAAAATAGGACCCCAAAAAAATCAAAAATTTTGATCCTTGAAACTTCTTTTAAAGAATTATAAACACACACACGTACCTTTGTTACTACCCTTCTCCTTAGCGCTCATTGTTGGCTGATGCTGCACCTTGCTGCCCTGGTTTTAATCATTCAATCTGCCCTGCTCTTTTCAAACAATCAACAATTTTTTTTTTACCTCCTTGAACTCTTGCCGCTGCAATTCTTTTTGGGTGTGAAAATGTGGTTTGTAATGGGCAAAGGGCTATTCTTTCTATGTTTAGGGTTTAGTGTGAGGTGGGGGCCCACAACAAATCAATTTTTAATTTTTAATTGAAATTTGAAACTAGCAAGATTTTTTTAAACTTTTTAACATTTTTGGAGGGGAGATGGCCAGCCATCCTCTACATTTACAAGCCATTTCTCACACATTTCTGGGACATTTCCAAGGCAACACCACATCCCTGGTATGGGGACACTCACAAATGGGCAGGGGTTGCATCCTTGTGTAAACCTTGGATACATATTGTGATTAGGAATTTCAGATTAACAGATTCATATAGATTAAAATTGGTAACATTGAAGTCCTAATCAACTACGAAGAACAATGAAGGCATAAAATAAAAAAGAAACAATTATACCAATTTATACACCCATTGAATGACCTCCATAGCTCTTCTCCATTTCGCTTTATGTGATGATGGCCCTCAGATTTTAATCTGCAATGACAAGCCTAAGACTATGCTAGCAAAACTTAGAAGAAAATTTTATCTCGACAACACGATAGTATGCAAATTCTAGATTTTCTTAGATATCGAAATGATAAATAGCAGCACTATTTGTAGAGGGCCGGATGGAGAATGGACGGTCAAGACCAATTGATATTTATTTCGATCAATGGCCGAAATCGAACGAGACGAGATAAGATAAGATTGGAAGTGAAAGAGCAATAGGAAATTGAATGATTTTTCGACAAAATCAATTAGTTCGAAGAGGAAAATGCATTTTCAAATAATGGAAACATTATTTAAGTGCAAAAGTAAAAAACAAGTTATCTTTTTGATTAAATAGAAATTTAATTCAAAAAGGTGAGCGAAAAGGGCAAGTCATTAATTAAATAAGATTTAATTAATTTGTGACAAAAGATAATACTGAATAATTAAATAATTAATATAATTATTTAATTATAGTTGAAAGTGGAAATAATTAAATAAATAAAGTTTATTTAATTATAGAGGAAAGACATTAGCGACGTAATTGAATAAATATAATTTATTTAATTAATCAAGATTATTGGAGAAATGAATTAAATAATTAAGAATTATTTAATTAATAGCAGAACTATGACCCTAGACAATGGAAAAATGGTGTTATCAAGCCTAGGACATTTTTCAGTGCCTACACATATTTATGTGGGTGGGAAAATTAGAAGATAAATTCAATTAAAAAGTGATATTAGTTTTGCATTACTTTCTGTATTGTAAAATCTGATTAATAACTTATTAGTTTTGTATTAATAAAAATTAAATATTAATTAAAAATATTTCATTTAATACATCTATCATTTCAGTTATTCATAAAGTTTTCTAAAAAAATAATCATTATATATTATTAGTATAGATATCTTAAATATTTGTATTCAAAAGATGTCAAAGATACCAATTTTGAGGTGCCTATATTATTTGAAAGGTCCTTGTATTTACCAAACATCTACAAAACTCAATGTAACAAATTCTATATATATAAAATCAAAAAAGAATACCTAAATGATGAAACTGATTGGAAAAAATCAAAGGCAATTATATTTTGCAAAAAATAAGCCTATGCTGATGTCAATAAAACAAAAAAGTCTAACATCATATGTGGAAATAAATGCTCTTCAATAGTATAATTGATGATGTGAAAGAAAAAAATGATTTTACAACCTAGGACGTTTTTATTTAATTGACAAATTTTTGCACCATATAAAACCACCAATTCGCTCAATTATTGTGCCACAAATGACTTGTGAATAGATCAATATTAGGGCATGGAAGTTTCAAAATAGAGTTATTAAGAACGGAATTGAAAAAATAAAATTATGAGATTCAAAAATTAAAGAACCAAAATAAAAAACTATCATCACATTACACATATTGAAAGCTTGAAAAATATTGATAAAACTATATTCAATAAAGATGCAAAGATTTTGAACCTTTCCAACCATAATCACTCTTCTTACAAAAGTTAAGAGTTTAAACTTTGAAGGAAGAAAGCAAAGAAAACTAACCTCCATTCTTGTATCGGATTTCCAAGCTAACAAAGTAGTTTAAACAAACAAAATTAATTTACTGTCAAAAGAATTCTAACCATGAAGTTGTTGAATACCAACACTCTACCAAATTTCCAAAATTTTGAAAAGGTTAAGAATACCAATCAACAAGATCCAAAGAAATTGTATATAGAACCCAACTAACACCCTTCAATTTACAAAGATTCTACATACGAAGGAAACGTTCTCAAAACCCTAATCATGTTTCTAAAAAATATGCAGACTTCTAATTCAAGTTCAAAAAGAAATTCTTAGCATTCATGTAATTTTGATCCAAATATTTGTTCACAAAGACACTTAATGTAATTCAAGACTGCTCTTGGATGGATTGATATTGATTCCACACATAGCTATCATGGCAATTTATCAAAGCCAAACTGGTTACTGTATTTTTCAGTGCTTCAAGGTCAAAGCCTTTCCAACCAGGGAGGGCATGTTATTTACCTAATTAATCAAGATTACTTAAAAATTGTCCTTGCTGAGAGACATTACTTATCCTCTTGACAGGACACATACTATCAAGCATGTGTAATGTCCCCATTTTCATGAGCATCAGTTTCAGAGGGCTTAGCCTATTCCTGACCTTCATAGGCTAATGAGCATGGTTAGGGGGTCCTTTGTGGCAGTTATCTAGTCAGTTGATGGGTTCCATTTCCTGGATTCAGTTGGATTGGAGTAATAAGGGAGACAATAATTAAATTAATTATTTGTAAGGTTATAAATTGACCTTATATTTAATAAAGTGACTTAAATAAAATATTATATCATAAAGTCACTAAAATAAAATAAAATAAATAATATTATTTTCTAGAAGCTTCTTGAAGATGGATTGAAAAAAGTATAAAGGGAGTTCAAGCCAAGCTTCTAAGGCATCCAGGACTTGATATTGATTTGGAGTACTTGTGTGGAGAAGGAACCAACTAGGGTTTCTGCCATGATCAAGCCTTTGGGAAAGAAACTCTCATAGGATGTGCAATTTTGAGGCTGTGAAACTATCACCTGAGATTATTGCCAAAGGGAGGGCTTCATTTTCAAAGGTCCAATTTATGCTTCATTGAGGAGGATTCATCTTGCAATAGCCGTTGTATTATTGCAAGGGTTTAATCAACCCCAGTAGCTGATGTATTACTGCTTTCATTGCTGAGATTTGATTATTCACAGATTTAATGGCCTTCAGCCAAATCTGAGGTGGTAATTATTAAGATTTTATTATTTGTAGAGGTCTGGTTTATTAAAGATCAATATTCAATTTTTACAGTCTTGGTGGGCTCCAATCTGAAGAAACAATTCAATCTTGAGGAAAATATCCATTTAGTTGGGAAGACCGTATTATTTAAGAAATGCTGGGACGATTTATTTGAGGAAATCAAGCTCAAGGAGCCGTCAGGAATTCCGAATAACTATTTCAAGGAAATCGTATTTTTATTGGAAACAAGTGTCCTGCTGGATAAGACAAAGTTCTCTGCACTCAAAGACAAGAGTCCAGTCAGAGTATTAATCAATTTCTGTATGACAAAATAGAGATAGAGCCAGATCGAATATAATTTTGGAAGCATTCGATATTTTCTAGTCAAAGCCATCCCCGAGTAAAGACAAATCCCAGGCTTTGAAGTTTGCAGGAAAGACAGGTTATATTTAAAGGCGGAAATTATGAGTTTCGCTAGAAGACAAGAGCAGATGAGACGAAATTGAAGAAACAAATCACATCATATATATATTGCTGGCGCAGCACTCTTCTCTTATTAAAGTCGTCTTTATCAATTAAAAATCGTTCCTCATATTTGAGGCATCTTCGTGCCTTCCAAAGTCTTCCAAGTGCAAATTGCTGACAGGGCGAATAAAGACAAGATAGGAAGAGGACAAATCAATATAAGCTTAGTCTGGGCGGATAAATCATTCATTGTCAGGAGCAGCTTGAGGTTATATCATTCAGCGAGGCAGCTCTCAAGCGATCATGTTTTATTCCAGCCGCAAGCATATTTGAAGGCAGCTTGAATAATATCTGAAGTTTTTTCGAACCGATTCAACAAAGACAGAGTCAAGCTTCGATAGACAAGAGTAAGAAAGGTTGTTTTCTGGAGGTTTTGCTTAGTCGCTGCCAGCAAGACTTAAGCTACTGTGAATTGGAGATATTCGATCACCCAGGTTTCATTCATATCTGCAATTTGTTATCTCAGAATATCTCTGTCATTTCATTGTATCAATTTTAGTTTTAGTATGATCTTCAATAAAATACATTTGCAAGTTAGTCAGAAGCCGCATATTACAATTGCTATCCAGGAGGTCTGAGTTTTGCATTGTAAGTCAGTATTGACAACAGACTGTAAACAGTTGGGGGTCTTTCATTTGCAATACAGAATAACTGGAGTTGGAGTTTACTTACGATATGTTTGACAAAATGTCTCATTGCTGTGATTGCATATTTACTTGATGTTTTCAGTCTTCCTAACATTGGGAAAGTCAGGAATTATTTTACATTGCATTTACTTGGCATATCTTGAAGGACTTTAAATGCATCTTACCTTCATTCCAAACAACAAAACAAATAGCAAACATTTACTAGCTGGAACAGTTTGTAAGATAACCGTTTGACAAAATTCCCAAGCACTGAAAACTGAAAATTAAAGGTTGAATTAGCAAGGGACACTACAGCATGTCCCTTGATCAACAAATAAATAAGCTTTGACCCTATTCATTCATTCTCACCTATAAAATTATATGGTCTATTTTATATTTCAACATTTTATTATATTCTATTTTCACATGTACCTAACTGGTACACCACAGAAATAAATGATGACACACTTGTTGTACCCAAAACCAAATTTTTTGCTTCACTAAGGCATTTTGCTAAATATAGTCTTAACTTTGTTAAAGTGATGTCAGAAGGTCATTTTTGGGCTTTTCAAATATGGAGCTTGTGTTAGTTTCATGTCAGTCTGTTATTGAAGAATTTTGAGAAAAGTGAAAATCTGAAGGAAGATCGTCAAATTTTTCTAACTCTGGAGAGGGGAGCACCTTTTCAAAAAGGTGCCCTATCTTTTAGGGGCTCAGATCCTATTTTTAGGGTTTGTCACGTCCAGCAGACATTTGTCCGACACCACGTCAGCTTTGCAACAAGCTATCAAGCCTGTCAAACGGACCTGTTTTGTTCGAGTTATGGAAGATATAGCGGAAAATGAAAGAAACGACAAATTGGCTAACACTGGAAAAAAGAGCAGCTTTTGAGAAAGGCGCCCATCTTTTTGAGGTGTCAAATGAAGGTTTTTAACTAAATGTCACTCGAGATGTTTGTCTCACATTTGCTCAGGCTTCGCAATGCATCCGTCAGTGGGTGAATCTGAGTTGCTGGACTGCTTGAGCCAGAGGTCAAACATGGGGTTAAATCTTGGTCAAAATATCAAGAAAAAGCAAAAGAGCACATTTTCAAAAAGGCGCCTGAGCTTTTGAAGCCTTTAATGCCTTCTTTTGAGTGATCTCAGATATTCAGCTTGTCCGTGTTAGGTCCAACTTTCCGTTGCTTGTCTCCGTTAGGTTAGAAGATGACTCAGCAGCCTGCAGTCGGAGTTTTAGTGTTATTTTGGTCAGTTCCAAAAATGGTTCTCTAGAGGAAAAAGAGCACCTTTTTCAAAAAGGCGCCCTTGATTTTCACCCCTCAGATGATATTTTCTGAAGAAATGTGCCTTTGCAGTTATCATGTGGAATGAAGTTAGCTCCGCAATGAGCTAGTTACCCAGTCCTGAAACTTTGTAAGTCAGAAGTTATGGAGGATTTGTTTTTCCCTTCGTACGAGATGAGGATGGAGAAAATTTGACTAAGTCTGAGGAAAAGAGCAGCTTTTGAAAAGGGCGCTTGGATTTTTGAGCCTTCAGATCTTAGTTTTATGGCCTGCAGTCTCAAGGTATCTTTTGATCAATTTTTGTCCTGCTCTACAATACACCTGTCAGCCAGTCAATCAGTGAGGTCAGTCAGCCGGTATCAGGGATTGAACAGAGGTCCTAGAGGAGGTTCAAATTTCAGTTTTCACAAAGAATGGCTAAGTCTGGAGAAAAATGCCAAAAGTCAAGATGGTTTTTCAAACTTAAAACCACATGTGCGCCTAAAAGAGGAATTTTTGAATATTATTTAAATATTTGAATTTTGATTTTCAATTGAAGAGAACAATTTCTGGGTTGTCATCTCCAGTTAACATTTTGGCATATTGAGTGCTTTGTCAATTCTGCATGTTGAGTTAACTAATTTGCATGTTCAGTTAACTGACTTTGCATGTTGAGTTTCTGTTTTGCATGTCCACTTAACTGAAGTGCATGTCAAAAGTCAACTTGGTTTGAATGCATGGCGCATATTTGAGTTTTGTGAAGTTTTTGTGAAGTTGGCGCTTCATTATGGATTTTAACTTCAGTCTCTAAAGGTGACGCCTTAGTTAGGATTTCTAACTAAAGTTCCTAAAGCATGGATTTTAAGTTCTCAAATATGGCGACTTAATATGGACTTGTCAACTGAAGTTTGATATGCATGGTGCTTTAAATGGATTTTGCAATTGAAGTCTTAATATGGCGACTTTTAGTCTTAAAGCATGGCGCTTTATTTAGGGTATTTTAGTCTTCAGTTAACTAAATTGAGAGCCAATCATTGGCTAGGCATGGATTTTTGAGGTCCAATCACAATTCAAGCGCCATTTTTAAGTTTGCATGCATTTGTTACGAATTTTAGTGATGAAAGTCTATTTATTCAGACTTAGGCGTCCATTATTCTTCATCCCAAGCTTAGAGAAATACATTCTTCTTGAGCAAACAGTGATTTGAAGTTGCTACAGGTGTCAGATTTCAGCGTTCTTCGTAGCAACGGATCCAGTTTGTTCAGAAGAAGAATATTCCAAACTTTGTTTTCAATTTGCATGCAGGATTCACCGAATTCAAAACAGAGATAGGCGAATTCTACAGAAGCAGAGCAAATAAAACCTTCTTTCTTCTGTCTTATTTCTTCTATTTCTCATCTTAGGTACTTTCCTAGCATGTCAAAGAAATTCAACACATTTTCAAAATTTGATCATCTGAGTTCGCATACTTCAGCATTTGCAGCAAAACCCATGACTTAGATTTTTTTGAGAAAATTGCCCCGCAGCCTTCATTCTGAAGCTCTATGCTTTTTTCCGAGAATCTCTTTAAATGTGGGTTCGAAACACATCTTTTTGAGAATTGAGCTATCTAGGTTGTCTTAGAATTTGATTATGCACAAAACCCACGTTTCACAAAAATTCCGAAATTTTTTCCTGCCATAGGCTATTTTTAGCCTTGTTCAGAGATTTTCAACCTTTCCAGAAAGTTGTCCGAATATATTCGACTTTACAGTCAAAAGTATTCATTAATGCAGTTCAATCTCATTGATTATAGAACCAAATCGGTTCTTATACATGATTTTGTTAAAACTTCAGACACGGACTTAGGTCATGTTTATCCAGTGGTTAACCTGAGCAGTTTAGAGGGTGTTAGCAGCAATTCATTGAGAAATCTTGAACGTTCCGGGTTGCTGGCAGCGGCATCTATTCCCATCACCACTTTTGATCTTGAGTTTGTTCTTGCTTGCATCAAGCATTATGACTCGTCTTCACGACAAATCAGATTAGTTGATGGGAGAATTATCTGCAGTCTTAAGCCAAAGGATGTAGAGAAGTGCTTTGTTATTCCTCCTCGTGCGGATAATTTCACTATGGTTATTGAGGCCTGTGAGAGGATATGGGATGGAGATCAAGAGCGTTCACAGAAAAAGGTGGCTCAGAGATGGTTGAAGGTTCAAAAGACTAACATGCCTAAAAAGGTTGGTCATGGTGAATTCAAGGACGAGGTTGTTGTTTTGATAAATTTGCTTAATCGAGTTACAAGTCAAGAAGATGCTAGCACTTTCCGACCTTGGATGTTTTACATCATTTCCAGAATTCTTGATGGCACAGAACATTTTGACTGGGCTATGTTGATTAGTGATTGCCTACACCAGCAGATTACTGATTTTCTCAGGTTTCATGAGTTTCATATGGTGTCTTACTTGGTCTACTTAGTTGCATTTCAAGGCAGCTATAGACACCTAAAAACTAACAGGACTCTTGGTGTTCAGCGTGTTCACGAGTACTATTCTTAGTTGGAGTTTTCTAAATCTGAACAAGATTTCCGAGCAGTGAATGATCACTTTTCCATGAGGACTGTCAGAGATCTTGACAACGAAATGCACATCCACATTTCTGCCGAAGCAAAATCAGCAATGGAGACTTGGGCGGATTGGCTTATTCAATTCCCTACTTTCACATACATCCGAGTTTATGGATATGTTGGAGAACCTCTGATGTTACCGAGGTATCCTTCAAACAAGATCATCTTAATGGAATTTCTCAGACAGGTCCAGCACGTTCACTCCTTTCTTTGCAGTCGTCATAAGTCTGTAGCTACTTTTCCGTTCGGATTGGGCATTTTTACATGCAAAACTGCAGCAGATGCCAAGCATATGTCAACTGAGATGGAGAGATTCAAACTCAAGTTTCATACGGAGAAGCGTTCCTATGATCCTTTGGGTCATTATGCAGCCAGGTTGGAGCGAGGGATTGCACATAAGCCAGCACTTGAAGATTTTTGGGCTAATTGTGAAGATGAATTCGAGGTTCGTCGTCGTCACTATTGTAGACTCACTATTACTCAGCTCTCTGACTACCTATCAGAAGATGTTGATGGTCTATTAGATGATGATGGAGAGGTTCTTCTCAATTCATATGTCAAGGATCAAATTGCTCGGCAGCCACTTCGCTCACCAGATTGGTATGCTAAGGAGAATACTTCTATTGAGGATGTGTCTAGATCGATTATCAAGACCAGCAAGCAGTTCTTGGAGAGCAAACAAAGGCGAAAGTCAGTTCCTGTAGCAGAGCCGCCAATGAATTTTTCTTCATTACCTTCTACTTCGAGGTCGAGGCCTCGAGTCAAGGCTATTGTGACACCACCTGAAGGAGTTAGACTCAGTGGAAACACAAGAAAGAGGACTACTGGTAAAAGGAAGCAGAAGCAAGTAGACAATGCACCTAAGATACTAGTGGAGACAGTCATTCAGGTTGAGCCTCATGTTCCACCCACTAGTTCATCACATGTGCAGCCTATTGATATAGATTCGGAGCCTGAGATACCAGTTTGAGTAGGATCAGAGACAACCGAACCACCACAGGTTGATACATCAAAGACTCTCTCTCCTCGAATTGATAATATTGTTTGGTCTTGTTGGCTTGAGAGGTCTTTGGGGAGACAAAGGCGAGAACCTTCATACAACCTTGATTTATTTGAGTTTGGTGAGCCTTATCAGAAGAGATCGAACAAGAAAATCAAGAAGCAGGTGCATATCGAGAAGACTCCAAAGTCAAAGATTGTTATAGAGGTTGCTACTCCTCCAGAGGATAAGAGCCTAGATGAAGTTGAAGTCAGTGACTTTACTTTCACCAAGGCCAATCTTGGCAGAACCACTTGAGAGACAGACATGAGCCTTCTTAAGATTGTCACCAATAATCTTGAAGAATGTATCACGAAGGATGGAGAAGATAAGGCTCTGCTTAAAGCTGAGAACAGTCAACTGCGACAATATATCTTTGATCTTGTCCACGGGAATTCGAGTAGAGCGCCTGTGCTTCCACAAAATACACCTGTAGAACAACGAAAGCTGGATCAGTTAGTCAATCATGGCAGACTTCTGGATAACTGGATTGAAGGCTTAATTGCTACAGGTCAGCATCTTCTTATGGATTTGTATCAGTTGAGGAGTGACGCACATAAACTTCGTCAAGGCATTCAACTGCTCGAGATTTCAGTTGCAGAGAGTTTAGCCAAGGATCGAGTTCTTGTATCTCAGTTGTCTGTTGCATATGATGCCTTGGAGATTGATGAAGATAGAGACAAGGTTTTCACTTGGAAGGAGCAGCACTTTTTCAAAATGGAGATATGTGAAAAGATCTCTACCAAGTTATTTTCACTAAAAGATAACGTTGTCGGAGCTCTTGCACTCGTTAGAGGTTTTGTTGTTCAAATTCCGTGTCATTACCTTCTTGAAGATGGCACATATATTGCACTGAATGAAGTGCAAGCTGAGTTTGAGAAGCTGATTCGTGATAACCTTGAGGGAGATCCTATGGCGGCTAAGCTGGAAAACATTTCAATGATTTCAGCTAGTTTCAAGAAGGCGGCTGAAGATATGTCAGAGAATGCATGCATACGATTAAGGAGAGTGACAGGGAATTGAAGAAACAGATTGTTGTTTTGGACAGTGTTAAAGTTCCAGAAGACAGAGTGATTGATGAATTCTTGGTCGAGGTGTTAGACCGAGATGACTTGGAGTGATCTGCCAGTTGGAACCTGCAGTTAGTTTTGAGGTTAGAGTCAAGAGCAGCAATTAACTCGACTTTCAGTCTTGAGTTCACTTGCTGATTTCATACATGCATATCTCTTCCTTGTGTAGACGGCCATGTTAATAAATAAATATATTGTAATTGACCGTACTAATTAAATAAATGATGTAGTCAGTCGTACTGGGAATAGATAATAATAGTTTAAATAAATAATGTTTTGTCTGGGATTTAGTCCTCAGGATTAGTTAGCACTCGGGACTAGTTAGCACTTGTCAGTTGCCAACGGTTGGTGCTCTCAATCGACGCCGGTTAACTATTTATGTTGTTGTTTGGTTCGTAGTCAGGAGAGTATGTTGATATGATAATGTAATACTGCAAGTACATGAATAAAGACTGCAATGCTTCATATACATCTGTTCTGTTCTGTGAATGCTTTTACATACTCAATGATATTGTGTTTCTAGTTTACTTCTATAGCGTATTGAATTACCATTAGTGGAGTAAACATTTGGCGCCGTTGCCTGAGCGGACTAGGGCATCACTCGTCATGGCAGCGTAATGGGTCAACCGGTGGAAGAACCTGTAAATGCTAATGAGGAACGGGAAGACCTATTGACGGAAGATCTGTTGTCCCTAATTTTTGACTTGTTAAAAATTGGGATAACTTATTAAAATTTTGATAAAATTTGAAGATTTTCTCTTCTAAGGCACGTATTACGAGGTGCAAAGATTAGCAAATCCCAATTTCAGGTCTATAGTCCTTTGGGTTAGCACTTTTTATTCACTCTCGTCCGTTTTCGTGAAATTCTGAGTCATTTTTAGTGTGTTTTTGGTCAATTTCGGGTTTCTAGGGCATCACTGCAAGTAGGGGTTTTGGTTTCTTATTACAACTAAGTGATAGGAACTTTTTGCTTTTATTACAAGTTACTTTTTCTTTTAATTTTAAGTTATAGGAACTTTTTCTATAACTTACAAGTTGTAGGAACTTTTTCTATAACTTACAAGTTGTAGGAACTTTTTGTTCACTTTACAAGTTACTTTTTTTCAAAAGTTACTTGCAATGACTCTTAAAAGTTCCGATTTTCACTTAAGTCACTTGTAATGACTTGAAAAAGTTCTGATTTTCACTAAAGTCACTTGCAATGAGCCTAAAAAGTTCCTATTTGAGTTTTTTTTTTTTTTATTATCACAAAGTAAACTTGCAATGACCTTGAAAAGGTCTGATTGGAGTTATTTTTCAAAAGTTACTTGCAATGACTCTTAAAAGTTCCGATTTCTTTTATTTTTACTTGTATTTGCTCCTAAAAAGCCCGATTTGGTCTTTTTATTGCAAATAAAATTGAAAAATGCTTTGAGAAACCCGATTTCTGAAAAATGAACTTGTAATGGCCTTTTGATAGCCCGATTTCTCTTGTTGCAGGTCTATTATTCTTTATTTTTGTGGTTTCTTTTTATTTTAATAGTCTTTGCATCATTAATCTCTGGCTTTCGGGACGCCATTGTGTAAATCTGAGTTTGCATATGATAAAAATGCTTTAAAGAAAAAACGCGTTTTCCATTTGTCTTTCAAACGCCTTTCATTTCATTCGCCCTCCATTAAAACGTTTTTTGTTTTTCATTCATTTCTCCATCTCATATGCAAAGCGCGTTTTCCATTTGTCTTTCAAACGACTTTCATTTCATTTCAAAATGTCATTAATTTCATAATAAAAACGTCTTTGGCTGAAAAATGTTTTTCTCTCTTTCATTTTCAGCATTCATTTCATTTAAAAACGGTTTTCATTCCATTTTCATTCACCCTTCATTTGCCTTTCATTCCATTCATTTCATTTTCATTTGCCATAAATTCCCCTTTCATTTCATCTCCTTCACATACCCATTTCTCCATAATTTCATTGCCATTTTATGCAAAAGAAAAGAAAGAAAATGATGCCCTTGGCTGCAAATCAGGATTTTATAAACCAATTGCAAGTAGGAAGTTTTGGTCAAGAAAGCAAGTGAAAAGTTTTAAAAATAAACTTGCAATGAGCATCAAAAAACCCGATTGCAAGTCATACCTTTTCAAAAACTTGCAAGACCTTGTATTTCCTCCTACTTGCAATCAAGAAATTATTCTTTACAAGTTGGTATTCACTTGCAATGTCTCTTCCAAAACCGAATTCCAAGTAAGTCACCTGTAATGAATGTTCTATGCCAAGGAACAGTCATACAAAGTTGCAGACCTGAACATGAAGCTTTTAAGAATGAATTGGTTTTTCAAGAGGGAAAATCTATACCATCCTTTTAGTTGCCTTGATTGCCAATACAGAAGAGAGTTAGTTCGTGTATATATAACTAATGTTGAAGCAATTTTGGTTAGCGGTTAATGAAGATGAGCATCACCGTATGTCAAAAAAAAAAACAGATGTCATTCTTAAACAGGTTGTAAAGCGCTTTTTCAGTGAAAAGGAAGTTACATCTACATTAATTATAGATGTTCTCTATAGTAGCTACAAAGCTCTTGAGTGTCAAAGTGCAAACAATAAGGGAAAAGTGGAAGTATGGTCCTGGAGGATATATCATCACCTGTTGTTTGCGAGCAGAACTGTTGAAATGTTTGTGCTAACATACTTCTACAGCAATCATGTTGAAATGACCTATCAGAGAAATGTTTCCATCAAAATGCAAGAGGAATTGATTCGTAAAGAGGAGCAGCAGCAGTCCTAAAGTGCAGACCTTCAGGAGTCCTAGAAATAAAAGAAGATAGATCACAAAGATGTGCAAGGTTGAACAAATTGCAAAGGTAAAGTATGATGATAAGAGAAAAGGCATAGGATGGCAAATTCAAATGAACATGTGGAATAAACAATGTGATGAAGGTCAAAGTTATGCTGTCTTACTACAAAATATAATGACACAAGAAAGCTAGACAGAGATCTATGAAGAGTAAAGAATAATTAAACAAGCTGAAGGACATTCATGCCAAGGGAACGTAATGATATTTCCAAGAGATCTTTAAAAAGGATATTCTTCATCAAAAGATCTTCTTACCTATGAAAATTAGTAACATGCAAAGGCAGTCTTATACAGGTCTATTGAGATAGTACGGTGAATCAAGACATCTTAGAATTGTGAAAAGGAAAAGAGAGTTGATTAAAGAGCAGTTTGTAGCAACATGATGACTTCATCGATAAAGGATGACATATAGTTTACTTCTGTTATGTTTTATGTATTTTGTTTTGACAAGTTACATGTAAAAGCAAAAATTGTAATTGCAAGTGTTTCTTTCACTTGTATTTTTGTAAATTGTCATTACATGTAATCAAGTTACAAGTCAAAATAGTTTCAAGTTACAAGTGATTATTTGAGGATTGTGGAAGATTGCTAGGGAGAGCTTCAATTGAAATATTTTCAGACTTTGCGCTGTAAATGTTGAAGGTTGAATTCATAATTTAGAAGTTAAGAAGAATTGCAAGTCTTTGTGCTCGTAACGATTCCCATTCATAGTAGTTAATAAATACATCATATTTGCAGACTTTGTGCTGTCTTATATTGCATATTATCATTAAAATTATCTTTCAAAAGGGTAGATAGGATTGCAGATTTTCAAGACTTTGCGCTTGAGGTTGTTTTCCCGTCCCGAAGGAAGTGACGGAAGTCTTTGAGCTTTCAGGAAACTTCATTTCCTTTCTACTGAATTTATTGCAAGCTATTGGTAAAGTTTATTTAAAAGTCCATATTACTTTTTCTGTGAAGAGAAGAGAGTTTAATCTTTCCTGAAACAAGAGGAGAGATTATCGTTCTCCCATATTTGTTTTTAGTTAGTTAGATAGGGGGAGCCTTCCCTTAAATAGGAGAGTTTAACTCACACACTGTGTTGAAATTACCATTTTGCTAAACCTCCTTAGTTTACAAAATATTCAACCAACAAGATCTTGTCAATCTGTGGAAGATATCGTTGCGAGATCACGTACGTAGGGAATCCCACATACGGGAGATCCCTGAGGAAGTTATCTAGGATAGATTGGAAGTGAACGACGAGGTAAACCACCTCCTGAATCGTATGCCCAGATTGCTCGCCCGTCATTCCATTATTCTGCAAGACCTCCGGGAAGAAGAAGATCGGGAACACCGAAGGCAGCAAATACTACAACGCTACGAAGAACGAACTAAACGAGAAGAAGAAGAACGAGACACGAGCCGGAGACGTACATCCGGTAGCCAGCAATGATCGCCTGAACATATTTTAAATGCCCGTACGGCTGAACAAATACAAGAATCGAGTACCTGAAGGGCACGAGACTCAAGAAGAAAAGGTTCGACGATCACTCAGGCTGCAAGAACAAGAACACTGGCGAAGAAGACTAAAGCAAGCCGGTAAGGAATTGGATGAGGATTTAATTGAAATAAATCAAAGCATTAAAAGAACATATGAAAATATGACAAGAATAGACACATCCATTGGACGAGCGCACCAAATTTTGACATAAGGAAAGGACGGAGACCCCTTTGGCACTCTGTACGTAGGAAGATTTGATCCCTATGAAAACGAAGATGAATTGAGCAGTAGCATTAGACGATTTCGAGAGTTGTCCCTCTCGGACGACGACGAACGGCTGGCGAGTGGAAGACCAAAGCTCAATACCCCAAGGCAGAGAGAGCACCGAAGGGAACCCCAGGAAACTCACGGTGTTGAAGACGCTGATGGACGACGTGGGAGTGACTCGTACGTGGCCAAGAGTGCAAGTGACGCACAGGAACGTAGCGAGGAAACCAGTCTAATCGGGTCCAACACACAAGGAGGACAGCGGGGAAAGATGGCTCATCCGGAGCGGCAAAAGCTGCCGAAGTTCATGGGGAATGGGTCAGAAGATCCAGTACGGCACTGTAAGACATGTGAAACTATCTGGATAGCTAGCGGACAGGATGATCCGGACCAGTGGCTAAAAGCATTTCCAGCGACACTTAGAGATAGTGCCATTGATTGGTACTCTAAATTAGATCAAGCACACAAAGCTACATGGAGATTATTGAAGAAAGCATTTCAAGAGGAGTTCAAACTCCTGCGGGATGATAGCGAGATTGTTGCGGAGATATACAATACCAAGCAAGGAAAGCACGAGAGTGTGCGGACCTACAACCGAAGACTCAAAGATTTGCTGGGGAAATTGGAGGCACAGCCGGCCGACGGGTTGAAGAAAAGATGGTTCATCGAGGGCTTGCTTCCGTCATTAAGAAAGAAAATGAAAGTCATACCTCCATCATATGCCGAAGCATAAAATCGGGCAATGGACATAGAAAGAGAAAACAAAACATCCTCCCGAGGGAAAAAGAAGACAGACGACGAGGAGAGTACAGACGACAGTGACAGTGAATCCAAGACTGTACAAGCACTCAAGAAAGATATGATGCGAATGATGAAAGAATTGAAGGCAGACAAGGAGAGTACGAGAGAACCCAGAGAACTGTGGTGTACGGATTGCAATGCGGAAGGTCACACGAAGGCGAACTATCCCAAGAACTTATTCTGCGATATCTGCCAAGTGATGGGACATTCTATCAAGGAATGCCCATACAACTTAAAAGCCAGAAGTGCACAAGTACTCTTCACTCATGGAGAGCTGTCAACACCGCCGAACACACCACCAAAGCCCCAGTACAATAGCAATGCATCCCCTGGAGGTTACCGAAGCAACAGAAGTCCAAGAAACATGATACAGTACGATGCAAAAGGAAGGCCCATGATCCAATGTAGGAAGTGCAATGAATGGGGCCACTTCGCCAGGGACTGCCAGAACGGTCAAGGTTCGGAAGGGAGATTGTGTAACTGGTGTGGACCAAGCGATCATGAAGATAACGAATGCCCTAAGCAAAAGAGTATCCACATGCTGGAAGTAGAAGAACAAGAGCAACTGGCGATCACCAGAGCACAAGCAAAAAAGGCCACTTACCCAGATCCATGCACGGAGAAACAAAGGATGAAGGAAGCAAAAACCAAAGTGGAACTGGCAATGGCGAAAGAAAACAAAGTACCTTTGGAGAAACTAGGAACCTCTCGGCGGTCAGAGGCGGAAACCAACATCATACGGCAAGTACTGCAAACCATCGTACCGATCAAAGTAACTGACCTTCTCCATACTATGCCGCAGTTGGCACTGGCGATCACAAACGTCGTCGGGGATGGCAAGCAACCGCGATTGGAGGAACGAAGGCAAGAATTGATACCAGAACCACCACCATACGGTGAACAAACAATCGACCTAGTATTGCTCACAGCGAACATCGGGAAGATGCCAGCAGTTGTGCATATGGAAATCAGAGGGAACATCTTGACAAATACTATCATCGATGGAGGATCAGGAGTCAACGTACTACCCGAAGACACATGGAAGAGTCTTGGGAAGCCTACACTCTGGCCGCCAACATTCCAACTAGTTGGCACTGATCAACATGGTATCAAGCTATTGGGAACGTTGATGGCACAAAAGGTGACGATCAGGACACAACAGTTTTTGCTAAATTTTGTCGTCATCCCATTACAGAGGAAAGCGTACGATGCACTACTTGGGAGAGGATGGCTGATAGCGGGGAAGGCAAATCATAATTGGAAGAGGAACACACTCTCGATCGAGAACAAAGGGGGGAAGTATGTCATCAACCTGAAGAACCAGGCCGTGAGCGAAGAATTGGCTTCCTCCGGATCTGAATCGGATGGAGGTGAGTCGGTTGTGGACGAAGGAAGAAAAGCTATGGAACCGAACATCGAAGGCGTACTTGAACTCGAGAGTTGTTCGGAGGACAAGACAAGCTCGCTGAATGGCTTATTTCATTAGCAGATGGAAGACTATGAAGTGTTCCACAGAGAGTGTAACATGCTACAAATCGGGGAAATCAAGGAAGAAGAGGGAAGGCCCAGCCAAGCACTTTCGGCCGAGTATGGAGGGTACAAAGAAAGAGTATCAAAATTGGACAATATGCCAGTCCACAAGTCCGAATAGGTAAGAGATGAAAAAATTGTGTTGGAGTTAAAAAATGAAAAGTATGAAAAAATTAAAAAATTAGAAAAAAAGAAAAGAGATGAAGAGAGAGAAAAAAGAAATCAAAAAATAAAGAAAAATGGAAGAGAAAATGAGAAAAAGAAAAACATGAAGAAAGAGGAGAGAGAAAGAGGAATAATAAAAGAGAAATAAAATTTGGGAAGAGAAAAACTGAAAAGAGGAAAAAAGAAAAATTAGAAATAATCAAAAGAAGGAAATTTGTGGTAAAGAGTATTAAAATATTAAACTTGGCAAAAAGTATACGACTTAAACCAAGAGGGAAGACTCAAAATAAATCGATGAGTACAACATTGTCTACCACTCAGGGTGCATTGCAAGGGAAAAATCGAAGAGCAAAGGAAGACAGACGAAAGAAAGAAATTAAAGAAGGAAAAACCATCCGACTAAAGACCGTACGCTGGGCACACAGAGAAGCCGTACGGTGGGGAGACAAGAGGGAGTCTATACGCCTAAGGAAGTTTGTATGCCTAAGGAAGTCCATACAGTTATCTTGTTTGGAGAAGGTTGTACGATATAAAGAACTGGTACGACTTGGAAGAAAATCCGTACGCTTGGAGGCCGTACCAATGCAAGAAAGGGTCGCATGCTTGAAGAGAAGGGTTATCGTACGGAAGCAAGTACAGAAGAATACCAAGGCCGTACGCATATTATCTGGAGAGTTCATACGATTGGAAGAAGAGGCCGTATGACATGGAGAAAGAGTCGTACGCTCTGGCAGAGGAGAGGCCGTACGACCTGGAGAAAGAACCGTACGCTCTGGCAGAGGAGAGGCCGTACGACTTGGAGAAAGAACCGTACGCTTTGGCAAAGGAGAAGTCGTACGACCTGGAGAAAGAGTCGTACGCTCTAGCAGAGGAGAAGTCGTATGACTTGAAGGAAGAGTTGTACGCTATCATAAAGAAGAGGTCGTACAAGTTGCAGAAGAAGCCGTACACTTGGATAGAGCAGAAGCCATACGAGCTAGGAAGGAGGTCGTACGCTATGTTAAGGAGAAATCTGTACGGCGTAGTGAGGAGTCTGTACATTGGGAAAAGGAATTCGTACCATCCATTGCCGTACCCAGCATAGACCTAGAGAAAGTAAAGTCTAAGAAAAACAATGCAAAATATGTATTTTTCGACTTCGTCAGCACTATTTAGAACCTGTGGAAAAATCATGAAAATGAGGTGCCCAGTATTACGACAGGGAGCGCGCCAAGGGCTCTGCCCCCGGACCCCGCGAGGGGCGCTGCCCCCTTGACCCCATTGGGGGCACTGCCCCCAAACCCCCGCAAGGGGCGCTGCCCCTTGACCCCCATCAGATTTATTGGAATTGCCAATTTGCAGTGCAACCAGCCATCATAGTACAGTTACAAGAGCAGTTGGCAGCCGAGCAAACAAGAGTGGCAGCTCCTGAGGAGAAGTTGATAGAGAAGGATACCCAGGTGGTCGATGCACAACGACTTTCAGCACAGAGGGAGAATCAATTACAGGAAAACTACGAGGAGTTGGCACTTTTTGTTTTCAGTCATCTGGAAGACGACTACTTTGTAGGGGGGGATGATGTAGACGGCCATGTTAATAAATAATTATATTGTAATTGACCGTACTAATTAAATAAATGTTGTAGTCGGTCGTACTGGGAATAGATAATAATAGTTTAAATAAATAATGTTTTGTCTGGGATTTAGTCCTCGGGATTAGTTAGCACTCGGGACTAGTTAGCACTCAGGATTAGTTAGCACTCGGGATTAGTTGGTACTTGTCAGTTGCCGACGGTTGGTGCTCTCAACCGACGTCGGTTAACTATTTATGTTGTTGTTTGGTTCGTAGTCAGGAGAGTATGTTGATATGATAATGTAATACTGCAAGTACATGAATAAAGACTGCAATGCTTCATATACATCTGTTTTGTTCTGTGAATGCTTTTACATACTCAATGATATTGTGTTTCTAGTTTACTTCTATAGCGTATTGAATTACCATTAGTGGAGTAAACACCTTGGAATTATCTTCACAGGAGTTAGGATTAGGGTTTTCCAGTTAACTAAAGGTAGTGTTCCAATTAACTTTGCTTTCAATAAGGACGTGCATGCTTGCACATTGTCCATTTAGGTTAGATGTATCGGTTAACTGATGGTATTTTCCAGTTAATAGATAGTTTACTTTGTTAGGGTTCCTACACCTTTTGATGTCTATAAATAAGAGCTTTTGCTCATTTGTACATAACTTTTGCACGAGATGAAAATATGTTGTGCCTACTTTGCCTTCAATATTGCTCGTTCTATATTTGTTCATGCGTATTTACTGTTATGATGAATTGTTATGCCACTTGGGTTTCATGCAATTATGATGGTGAATTATTTCCTTAGTTAGATCGATTATGTTTTGTGTTCAATAAACTTGTTCAAATTGAGCTGATAGATGTGCCACCTTGCCTTCAAGTTGAGAATCTGTTCTTGTTTATCGTATGGTGTTTTGTGAATAATAAACTTGTTTAGATTGAGCTGATAGATGTGCCACCTTGCCTTCAAGTTGAGAATCTATACTTGTTTATCGTCAGATAATCATTCCTGCTCCATTTCCTCATGCTCTGTTTTCTTGAGGAAACTGGATAGATTTAAAGTAGTTAGCCTAGTTGTAGTTAGTGATCTGGGAAACCAGAAAATACTTAGCTGCAACATATAGAGTTTTTGAGAAAGCCTTGTACCTCTTACAGCTGAGACAAAAAGACAGGATATAGTTTAGTTTATTTCCCTTTTCAAGTACTTTTGTCAAGCACAACGACGGAGCTTCCCCTCCTAATTTGAAGAGCACTCATTTGCGTAGTGTGCATAGCTGTCCGTACCAACTCATACTCCAGAGGTGTTAGTTGTTACGCCAACAACACTAAAGCAATTTCTTTTTTCTTTAGAATGCAAAAGTATTTCAAACCTAAGACATGCTTGTACCATTGAATATGTTCCTTGAGCACTAATAGACATTCCATTCTAACAATCTCTTAATCAGAAAAATGGAAAGTGGTGAAAGGCTTCTTTTTGCCAATATTTGTGTAGCTGAAACCTTGAGGAGACTTTTGGAAGGTTCAGGAATCGACCTTGGTATCAAGGATTTCACTATCACGAAAAGAATCCATCATTATATATTGAACACATTAACTTGTAGTTATCGTATGCCTTAACCAAAACTAGATGGATTTCTCATAGACCACTCTCATGCTTGCAACAGTACCTAACATGCAAAAGTTTGATCATATGAATTTTGAAAGCAACTTCCTATCTGATAGACCACCTGATAAAAAAATAAACAAGTCATAGAATATCACAATTAAGAATATTACAAAAGGTGATTCCTTTCATCATTAATAAATTCTCAACATTTCCCATTTTTTGAAACCCAAAATGTCCATGATCTCCCAAGTTCTTTAAAATTTAGAAAATCAGTCTTACTCCTCAAGCATCCAGTAGCTTCGCCGCTGAAAGCTAGGATTATCTTCCCCGTGGGCATAATAACAGTGCAAAGCATCTGCATTCCCTGCCTGCAAAGACATGTTACCAAAATGAGATACTCATATTTTAGTGATGATAATATGCGACATATATATAATTAGATGTGCAGGGAGTATAATGTAAGTAGAACCAATCTGCTTTGAAGTCGCAATACCTGACCAACCCCAAAACACATAATAGCATGCATGTCATTTAATTTCATACAAAAGCATGTAACACAGTATAAACTTAAATTGTCAAACTGCCATCACAACAACAGAGACAAAATAGGGTAACCCAGGAAATGGAATAGCATTAAAAAAACTGCAATTCACAATAAAAATCAATGTTTCATCCACTTTCTCTGGTAAAGAGGCCATTAAAAAAGGGTTCATAAAATGTATGTAGAACCAGTCTGTTTTGAAGTCATAAAATCTGATCAGCCCCATAACACTTAATAGGATGCATGTCATTTAATTGTATACAAAAGCATCTAACATAGTATAAACTTAAGTTGTCAAACTGCCATCACAACACAACAGAGAAAAAATATGGTAACCCAGGAAAGGAAAAAGCATTAAAAAAACTGCAATTCATAATAAAAATCAATGTTTCATCCACTTTCTCTGGTGAAGAGGATATTAAAAATGGTTTTGTACTTGTGCCTATCAAGTGGTCTCCACATTGAGGACTGTGGATAAAGCTAAATTTTAATGAAGCAACCAAGGATAGATGATTGAGACCAAGTTAGACACGGGATTTTCAGAGATAACATTGGAAGCACCCTTCAGATCTACTCAGAAGACTATGGTTGCTCAAATTACTTGGCAGAATCAAGAGCCTTATCAACTGGTGTTCAACTTGCCAAGGTTGGAGCAAGCTCAACATTGAATGGAGACTCTGCAATCATTATAGAAACCATTAAGAAAGAAAACTGCAGTAACTGGTTGATGGTAAGAGTTATCAAAGATACTGTTCTTTAATACACACCATGCCTAACTGGAGACTGTCATGTGCAAAGAGTGGGTAACAGGTCAGCAGATCATCTGGCTAATAAGAGTATCAGATTATAAGAAGGGAACAAATAATATTTCCTGTACCTCTTCCGTTAAGGAAACTACTCTATAGAACATTACAAAAGATGAATCATAGAAATAACTTATCAGTGACCATACAAAAAGGATTATGTAAGTTGTTTTTCAAATCAAAATTTTCCAAAGTAGCAAAAAGGGACTATGATCTAGACTAACACCTTATGTCCTGTACCACAGGCATAACATTTTCAAACAATGGTTGGCGATGATTAAGGAGCTGGTCCCTTAATTGAGAAACACATTGCCATCAATTCAATCACATGATTGTCTAATTCAAGATTCAAGAACCTTCTTCATCAGCTCCTCCTCACTCTCACTTTATTCTCTCATGTCTCTGCTCTCCATGCAGTCTTCAACAAGCAATAAGCAGCCATTGCAGCTCGTGGAGATAAGCTGCTGCCTGGAGGAAACTATTCAAGCCCTATAACTGCCCTCAGTAAGCATCACGAAAATCCATTTCTGAGTGCTCTACCTGTCACTCTTTTACTGTGTGTATAAACTATAAAGAAAGGCGGCATTTGAGGACTGGTAATTTGAGTATCCAGACTTCTTGATGGTGAACTCATAGTATGGGGGATTCAATTCTTTTGTGCCTTCTTCTTGTTTCAGCTTACTTAAGACTGATTTTTTCTTCCCCAAAAAGTAGCTTTGATTTCCTTTATGCCTGATTTACCAGCTTTATCTATCTATTTTTGGATTAGCATTATCAAAAATAGACTTCTCTCCTGCAATACACTGGAGGATTTTAAAAACTGTGAAATAATTCAGAGCTCAGAATTTCCCATCTCTCTCCAACACATAGAATTCAGGACTACTTTTATTATCATTATTAAGGTCTTCATGATTAAGATTTTCATCTTTTCTGCTTAAACCTCTCGTGGATAGGCATTCTGAAAATCTGAAAGGTAGCTGACTGTCAGGGTATCCTGTTTTGTAGTTTTGTTAGGCATTGAATCTGGAAGTCTGTAAGTGTTTTAAGACAGAGCTTTTACAAACTTCAACTCCTATGTTTTTTTTTGAAAAGAAAGCCTGAAATTTTTATATTCAGAAGGATATATGGGCACGGAGAATGCGAGAATAGGCCAATAGAAAGAGGAGAGGCCGGTTGGCCTAACTAACTATAGTTATAACAAATTCACCGGTATGGATGGTGGGGTCTGCAGTTACAGGTGGGGGGGCCTTGGGGGTTCGGTTGAGGAATACATGCATAAAAGAAAACTAGTTTGCTTCCGTTCGGGGTTTTGTATAGTTGGTATTCCCTAACCCCGAAAAAGGTAGAGGTCCCATTCTGAATTCAGGGGCAGATAGGTAGGCATCATCTGTTACATGCAGCAGTAGATAGCTCATTAGGCCCCATCGTCTGGAGAGAGGACCTTGCCTAACTGGCCAACACACCTCAGAGCTGACCGGTGGGTGGGACAAGAGCCCTATATATCGTATCTGGAGTTAGCAAACACGCGAGTGAGGGGCTCTCGACCGGGGTGTCGAGTCGGCATCCTCTAGTTATAGTTATAGTCTCCTCAGTCACTCTTCGGAAGTCGAGGACCCTCGCCCCATATACCATTTATGAGCTCACTTTACTCAACCGATGACTAGACTGAAACCGGGCCTTTCCTTTATGCGCTCATAACTAGAGAGGAACCTGAATTTCTTGAAGACAATGGAGCCCCTGACAGGGATAATAGAAGCTCTTCCACCCTCAGAGGCTATCAAAATCAAAGCTGAGGAAAACAATTCAGAAAATGATGGATGTGCCTTAAGGAAAAGAAAGAAACAGGGTAGAATTGTCAGAAAATATACTTATTTAGTAAAAATAAGAAAGTGGTACAAGAAATAACTTCAGGATGGGTTCACATGCACAATTGATGATGTAAAATTGAAAGCTTTAACTGAGGAAGTGCCTGAAGATAGTGTGGCAAGAACTGCTCAAGAAGAGTTGTTCTAATGAAGGACACCATTGTTGGAAGGACTAAATCGAAAGGACATCATGCATTGGGCAACCTCCAATGTTCTAATGCATTGCCCGTTTATCAAACTCTAAGATGGAGTCCACAGAACCGATGAGGGAGTTCGTAGCAAGGTTTAACCGCCTTGTTACACGACTTTCTCACACACTAAATCCATCTGATGAGATCCTGATGAGCAGCTTCATCAACGCCCTTCCCTCAGAAATTGCCTTTCATAAAAGGCAATCACGAAGAAGACTTGTTAGTTGCTCAAGAGAAGGCTATCGAGCTCGAAGACCACATGATCACCATGAGGAAGATGAAGGACGATGTTATCAGACCGCTGGTCCAAGCATCAGCAGATCTATTGCTACAAAAGGTAGCAAACGAGGTGACAATCCTCAAAAGACAGTCACCCAACCAAGGGCAGCAAGCAATGCCCACACCACCGCCGTATCAACAACAACAGCAGTACCAGCCTCAACAGCCCTATCAGCCGAAGAAAAATAATTTCCAATCATTTAACAACTTCAAGCCGAAGTTTTCAGGACCGCCTAGATAGGCAGAACCTGAGAAATCTAATGTGTTCTATTGTTTCCATGACTCAGACGAACACACCGGATCTTCATGCCCTGAGAATCGGAGAATGAACTAGATCATGGGATATGTCGGAGATGCAGCTCCAAGCTCAAATTCAGTACCTTCAAATGCGAACGTTGCTCCACCTCAAATGGACAATTTCGATGGCGACTCCGCAACGGGATACCTTCATAGCGAACCTGTAAATCAAGAAGAAGAAGACTACCGTCAGTACAATCTTGCTATCAATCACGAGAACCTGTCAACACCTATGTTTACACGTGCTCAGCATTTCAAAGCACAGAAAGAGGAAGACGAAAGACGAAAGTCCAATGAAAAGGGAAAAGAAGCTTCCACTTCTAATCCCAAGTCTACACATGAGTTCGTCACACCAGTTTCTCAAGACCCGTCCTCGACGAGTTTTGACATAGTGACATCCATGATGAAGACGAAGGTACAGATTTCACAGCTGGAATATCTCCAGGACCATCCCGATCAACAGATCGGATTTTCAAACTAATACAGAAGCCAATCATCATACAGCCCACATTGCTGGCATCTTCCGTACCAGCTGGAGAAAAGCCAAAACCTTTTTACATATCTTTGTATATGGGAGGATATAAGCTTAGCAATTGTATAATTGACTCAGGGGCATCTGACAACGTCATGCCTTTACAAATCATGAAATCTTTAGGGCTATCATGCACGGAAACACAAGAAAAGTGTTATTCACTTGAATCAAAGCCCGTGCCATTGGTAGGCCAGCTAAAGGATGCTCAAGTAAGATTGGCATCCTGTCCAGAAAAGAAGATCATGATGACCATTCTCATAGCTGATATCCCAATCAGTTATGGAATGCTCTTGAGCAGAAGCTTCTGCAAAGATCTCGGAGGCGAAATTCAACTGGATTGGTTGTATGCGACAATCCCATTGAAAAAGGGCACCTTCAAATTGGAACCTGAGGCTAAGTCAACATTCACGGTGGTGAAATCTCAAGACCCACAAGCACAAGTGTTACATCAAAGCACGGGTCCTGGCACGTATGCCATGCTGTCAGAAGTAACTGAAGACAATGAAAGTTTTGCACTTACCACACAAACTTTGAATGAAGATTCAAGAATGTGGAATATGCAATTCGACGGTAGTTGCTCAACAGCAGGTTCGGGAGCGGGAGTTGTCATTACCTCTCCCGAAGGAACGCTGTACCCATTTGCTTATCACTTGCAGTTCGACAACATGAACAATACTGCAGAATATGAGGCGCTCATTCTTGGCCTCAAAAATGCAAGAGATATGGGTATAAAATACCTTCAAGTTGAAGGCGATGCAGAGCTGATCGTTCAACAGGTCAGAGGACTGTTATCAAGTAAGGAGAAGCCACCTTTCTTCTTACCGACAAAGGGTGTGGAATGCGATCGACTGGTTCAAAGCATTCAACATCAAATACATACCACGTGAGCAGAATAGCAGAGCAGATTCCCTTGCGGTATCAGTAGCTCTTTTCATGCCCCATTCTGATCTTCGTCAGAATGTCTTCGCTATTGAGCTCATCTATAGGCCAGCCATCCCCGACAATTGCGACAATTGGCAGGTCTTTACTAATGATGATGATATTCAAGAGTTCCTTCAATGGAGGACAATTACCAAGAATTATTCTTTGAAGGAAGTGCTTCTCCCTCCAAAGAATCTGTAGCAGAAGATTCAGAAGTCACGGAATCCGGCATCATCCAACTAAAAGGCAATAATATCCCCAAGGGTCTAGTATCTTTGGAGGATATATTTGATAGACACGACAGACGTGTCCAAGATCAAAGGAATTCTAATGACAAGACGTCAGCTGACTACCGACAAGTCAACATTGGTACGGAAGATAAGCCTCGGCTTGTCAACCTAGGCAAGTGTTGCACTGCAGAAGAAAGCAACAATTTCATCTCTCTATTCAAGCAATACCGAGACGTCTTTGCGTGGTCCTATGAAGACCTGAAAGCATTCAAGCCAAAAGAATTGTCCCATACAATTCCACTTAAGTCTGACATCAAGCCTTTCAAGCAGAAGTAGAGACACTACAACCCGCGTGTCCAAGATACAATCTACGCGGAGGTGAAAAAGATGGTGGATGCCAAGATCATATACCCGATCCACTATTCCACCTGGGTGTCAAATATCGTTCATGTACGCAAGAAGAGCGGAGAAATCCGGATTTGTGTAGACTTCAGGAACCTGAACCAGTCATCACTAAAGGATAATTATCCTTTGCCTATCATGGAACATACATTGCAAATAGTAACTGATTCGGAGATGCTGTCATTACTTGACGGATTTTCGAGATACAACCAGATTGCGGTAGCTGAAGAGGATCAACTCAAAACAGCGTTCACCACTCCATGGGGAACGTTCGCCTACGAGAGGATGCCCTTCGGCCTCATCAACGCCGGTGCTACTTTTCAACGAGCCATGGATTTGGCGTTTGGCGACTTAAAGGACAAATTGATAGTCGTCTATCTTGATGACCTTACCGCTTTCTCAAAGAAACGGCAAGATCATTTTCAACACTTAGTGAAAGTGTTTGAGAGATGCAGGTACCATCACATATCACTGAATCCGAAGAAGTCTATCTTCGTGGTGACGGAAGGCAAATTGCTTGGTCACATCATCTCTAAAGAAGGGACAAGGATAGACCCTAATCGGGTAGATGCAATCAAGGACTTGACTCTTCCCACCAATAAAACTGGGGTACACTCCTTCTTCGGCAAAGTCAACTTTATACGGAGATTTGTACCTAACTTCTCAGAGCTGAACAAGGATATCTCAGCAATGATGAAGAAAACGACCGCCTTCAAATGGACCGATGAAGGAAGGAAGGCGTTCGACAAAATAAAAGAGGCCATCAGTAAAGCACCAGTGTTGGTTCGACCTGATTTCAATAAAGAATTCATTCTTTATTGTTACGCGTCAGAACATACTCTCTCTGCCATACTGACTCAGAAATTGAACGAAGAGACTGAATCACCCATCGCTTTCATGAGCAGCAGCTTCAAGGATAGCGAGTCCCAATACTCCAAAATAGAGAAAAATGCATATGCAGTTGTAAGAGCTGTTAAGAATTTCAGATTCTACATCCTAAACTCTCACACCACTGTATATGTTACAGACCCCGCGGTCAAGAGTGTTCTTACTCAACAAGAAATGGGCACCAAAAGAGGCAACTAGATTGCAAGAGTCCAAGAATACGACTTGGACATCAAGCCTACCAAGCTCGTTCACAGGAGAGGCCTATGTCAACTCCTGGCAGAAGATGGTGATTTAAAGCACCAAGCTGAAGATGGAATCTCAGGGACAGAAATGGAAGAAGACCTCCCAATGGTCTTATTAGTTGAATCTGCTCAAGAGTGGTACACAGAATTATGGTACTACCTAACCTACGGGGAATGCCCAACACACTTGGGTAAGCAGCAGAGAAGAACTTTAAAATTACAAGCACAAGGTTATGTGCTCGGAGGAAACGTTCTATACAATCGTGGGCTTGATGGAACGTTCCTACTATGCGTCAGCAAAGATCAACAACGACGATTGTTGGAGGCATTCCACGATCAAGCATGCGGAGGTCACTTCTCATCAAGGGTTACCGCATTCAAGATCTTCTGGGCATTATTCTTTTGGCCGACTTTGTTCCGCAACGCATATGACTGGGTGCACAGATGCACATTGTGCCAACAATTTGTTGGTAAACTTAAGCTATCAAACCTTCCACTAAGGCCGGTGGTGATAGATGCTCCATTCCTGCAATGGGGCATAGACTTTGTGGGACCTATCAACCCTCATTCCAGCAAGGGACATGTCTACGTCCTCACAGCGACAGACTATTTCACTAAGTGGGTTGAGGCAATCCCTGTAAAGCAGGCTACTTCCGAGGTGGTGTGTAACTTCCTCAAGGAGAACATCATTACACGCTTTGGAGTACCCAGAAAGATCGTGACTGATAACGCTACAAGCTTCTCGTCTGAGGAATTGATAGAATTTTGTTTTGACTACGGCATCACCTTGTCCCATTCTTCAGATTACTATCCACAAGGTAATGGACAAGCCGAATCGTCAAATAAGAACATAGTCACAATAGTGCGCAAGATGGTTGATTCCAATCAACGGGCTTGGCACACAAAATTGTACGATGCTCTTTGGGCTGATAGAATCACGCCTAAGAGAGCTATTGGCACTTCACCTTTCATAATCCTATATGGCACTGAAGCTGTGTTACCCATCACTCTAGAGTTGTCCGCTTTACAGCTGGCATCTACAATAGAAGATGAGGAATTCAGAGATCCCATCGAGAAACGTATCTTGTGCCTGATGAAACTTCAAGAAGAAAAGGTGGAGATAGTTGATAAGATCACTCAGCATCAAGAGCGAGTGAAGAAGATCTTTGACAAGAAGGCTCGACAGCGAGACTTTGAGATTGGAGATAAAGTCCTATTATGGGATAAGAGACATGAACCAAAGGGAATGCACGGAAAATTTGACTCCCTTTGGCTAGGGCCTTTCCTAATTCATGATATTGCAGGAGAGAATTCCTATATTCTCTCACATTCAGATGGGAGGCTCTTTCCACTGCCCTACAACGGGCAGTACTTGAAGCATTTCATTCCTTCGGGGATGGGGTGAGTATATATTGTAAATACTTTTCTTTGCTTTAAACGTTATGTTGTTATGTTTTTCACCGTTCAGTGAAGTATTGTCGTGTTTTAGGTGTTTTCTTAGAAGTTTTATCGTAGGTGAATAAATTGGGGAACCCAATAAATAAGGTGAATCTATTTTTAGGTATGTATGGAACCAAAGTCCTAACTCCGTTACCCAATTGATTAGATATACTGGTCTACGAAACTTGAGATTCTCGGTTCTCCTATGCCGTAGGTATCCGACATGGTCACCAGACGGAGCCTAATGTTGTACCCAAAATAAATTTTTTGGCATTCTGTATAAATTGAGCTAAATCTTGTTAAAATGCCATGTAAAGTCTGTTTTAGGTCAAACCAATAATAAAATCTTGGTGGGTTTCTGTCAAGGAACACGTGCAAAGTTTTGAAATTTTGAAAATTAGGGTTTTACGCCCCTATTTTCAAGGAAACCCCCAAAAATAGGACCTTCCCAGAAATGATTGAAAATGATTTAGATAGGATTAAAAAGCTTCACGATCACATTGGTCAAGTCAGAATCATCAAAAGACACATTTTACTCTGGTGGGTCTATTTCTATTTTTCAGGAACAAAGTTAGGAGCTCTGCAGCCATTAATGGCAGATTGGCCAATACCAGGTGCTGAAAGCTAAGCTTCAAAAGCTTCAACGACGCAATCATGGTGGAAAAGGTCTAAAATGATGCTGTTTGATGAAGGAGATTCCTGAAAATGAAAAAGGTCAAAATTTGACTAACTCTGGAAACATTACGAAGGAGAGATAGTTCACAATGCTGAAAAGAGCCTTTTTCAAGCAGGGGCGCCCATGATCTTTTAAGGTCAAATGCAGTCACCAAGATCTTCCAAGGCAGTCATTCTCAACGTTTGATTGTTGGTGCAACAATGAAACAAACAAATAAATCGTCTAAGGAGTGGATCATAAGCAGCTACTGATGAAGCAAAAAGAGGCAGTTGAAGAAACATCAGGACATAACTGTCAAAGGCGAAGTTCAAAGAAAAAAGAGCCTTTTCAAAAGAAAGGCGCCCTTCCTTTTGGACCTCTAGATGCTGACAAAACACCAAAGGCCTCCCAGAACAATCTTCTCAGCCTTGCTAGATCTCAGCAACGCAACTGAAAGCACAGGCATCTGACAGGGCAGTCAACAGATAATCAAGATCAAACTAGGCAACTTTTCAGATGAAAATAAACTTGCTAAAGGACAAAAGCGCCCTTTTCAAGGAGGGGCGCCCTTGAATAAAGGAACCCTAAAATGACTTCCAAGTTTTCCGACTACAATCATCCTTGACAAGACAAAGTTGGCTACCTGATGAAATATCAAGCGAAATCATCTGATTCTCCGATCAACGAGAAATCCAAATCAAAGCATGAGAGGTCATTTCAAAAGGCTGAAGAACGAAGATTGAAAATTCACTAAGGCACAAGCAAAAGCGCCCTTTCTTGGAAAGGCGCCCTTTGGATGCCCTGAACTCACTTTACATCAGTGCCCCAGTACTTTCTGTTGGTTCAAATAAAGGAATGTACACAACATCAGATCGGCTGCATCACAGATGTATTCAAGGTCAAACCGAGGCTATCGAAGAGAAAATAATTAAAAAAAAAAAACCCAAAACTCAAAAGGGACGCCTTCAAAAGATGTCAAGGGTCAAGTTGTTGACTAAAGTCAAGAGCTTTTGAGTTAAAATTGGCTAAAACACTCCACGATTAGTGGAAATCACCTTTTTGAACTTCAGATCAAGCCAAAATCACTTTTGAGCATGAGTTAGGTCCCCAAACTTGTGGATCTAAGGCTTGGATCTATATATTCAAGGTGAAGGCGTCCTACTTCATTATTTAATTGCAGGTTAAGATTCAAGAACAGCCGCAGCCTGGCGACGCCATTGATATCCGGACAAGGTTTTCATCCGCCTTCAATTTTCTTTGACGAAGCGTAAGAAGATTGCGAATTTGAGATTGGATTCGGTATTTATTCGAGGGAGCCGATAAAAACTTCCAATCACCGTCATACTCTTCTCTTCTTGTCTTAGGTTTTCGTACGTCACAATAACGCAATAGGCTACATGAGATCCTGATCAACGGGCGACCAAAGATAATTCTTCAGCGAAACCCATCATACATCAAATTTTCCGTAATCACCAAACTTGTTGCCCCTATTTTTGGGGGTTTTTCCAAAAAAAATTCAAAATCAAAATTCTAAGGAACTGGGTTTGTTCAACATGGAAGCATGAACAAAACCCATGTGCCAGACTTTTTCCAAAAAAATACTTCTCAGCAAGTGGTTGTTTTTAGGGGTTTTTCAAAAGTTGTCTGAACACACCGTGATTACAAACAACAAAGCGTAGTTCTTCTTCGTCAACGACACCATTCCTGGGCTCCAATTGAACAACCAGACCTTGCACCAGCAACTCTCCAACCAGATCTTACACACATTGTTGGAGAGAAAACGGACATCATCAACAGTCTGCAGATCTTTATCTTTGAAAAGAATACATCTCCCGCTTACTGGAGATCCGCAGCAATTACTCTGGAGAAGAAGAAAGAAAGGCTGATCTTGCAGCAGAAAGACCAGTATTACCACCTCCCGCGTGGCAATAAGCACCTTGGCTTGCCAACTACAAAGAGGTCATTCCAAGCATGGAGCCGCCAAAGTTACCAAGAGCAACAGCTTGCACAAGAAGAGGAGATGTCGTGTCATCAAAGCATTGACTATCCGAAAACGAAAGAAGCCAACACATGGATCAGGGATTTGTTGACCGAAAGTGGTGAAGTGTGAAAAGACACCTAGGAAGGACGTCCTACCTTCCAATTGGCATTTATGATACTTGAAGTTGACTTGATGCCTCATTCCAAGTCAACTCAAGAAGGCATTAAATGTAGTTGGAGTTAACTTGATGTCCCTTTCCAAGTTAACTCCCTATCCCTTAAATCATGCATTGT